>JAGHQL010000239.1:0-31380 GCA_020080175.1 Glutinoglossum americanum | reverse complement strand
GTTGTCAGCCGGGCATTGCTCTGAGGTCATAACCCCTGAGCGGAATGCTCCGAGGACATGCCTCGCAACACATACATCCTGTACTGTCCACTCCGCGACCGTAGTACCCTTGTATCGCTAGGTGTCAATAAAGCTACAGATGGCATATTCTTTATTAAAAGGTCGCGGAATTAGGCAGCAACAGAGTTTGTCCGGGTGATACCGTCGGTGCAACGCGTCAGCACTATGCTCGACATTATAGATTACTGGTTGGTGTGGGAGGGGGCTGTTACTCAACTTTTCAATCACGTTTGGTGCTTGAAAAGGATGATACAGGTCAACCGCACTATACTAATACTTTACCTCCACATGGCTATACCGCAGCTGGAATCGAGGTCCTGGGGGCCTGTTTTGGCGGGGCTCATTGTGATGGAACCTAATATCCTCGTATTCAAACTTATCTCCGGAACTGTATCGGTTGCTGCTACTACTGTTCCCTATATCGTACTTCGCTCATCTTCACGCAGGTCTCTTTGGGATTGCAGGTCACTTCAAAGAATGGTTGAAACTCCACTTCATTCTGCAAAACATATTCGTTAGTTCCTTAACTCTCTTAAGAGACTTAGCCGTTGAAACGCAGACATGTGAGAACTCTAGGACGATATTCATGCTCGCCGCTAATATGAACATCACAACTCAAGATATATTGATTATGGCGTGGACGTTGATCCAACTAGGGAGCTAACAATAGGTGTGCTCACAAACACCAACAGTATGGACAGAGCAGAGCACGACTCATGGATCTAGTCCTTAGCAAAAAGCAGAAACTAAGTCTTGGATACTTTATCAGTCGAATCGCGGACAATAAGACTAGAGTACCTTAGGCCGATAGCAAGAAGCTGAGTTCTTTGATTCAAGGCCTTGGTCGTGCAGGGAGGCAAGGATCAATATTTAGAGGAACATACAGAGAAGGCTGGAGTTCCGATTTCAACCAGCTCATCTATTGTCCAGATGCTCATTGGAGACGTCTCAAGAGCTAATAGAGGTTATGCACTTGCGCCAGGACTCTAGTTATTAGTTTCCATTTGGCTACCTGGTTCCTTAGGCTCCTTTCCTAGAGAGAATACGTGGGCCAACGTCAAAAGTCTTAAAGGCTTTCCTTTAGGCTTCGTTCAAACCTATCCTCACCAGGATCTAGCTAAACCGCTCTTAGCAGAAGCCTAGCACTAAAAGTATTGAGATCCTTAAAGCAGCAATGATTGCTAATTGCCTAAACTGGTCAAATTAATGCCTCGAGCGTGGGTGATACCCTTGTACACTGGTCTCGCTAAGCAAAAGTTGTGTAAGTACTAATTGACTGCAATGATTGCACAAATTAAAGCGGCGCTGTCGCTGAACTAGTTAAGAGTCTTCGAACTTTTTGGTGTTGGCCTGCACAGACTACCTATATTGATCCGCGCCGGTGAGCCGCCAAAAAGGGTGGTTCTATGATAGACGGTATGGCTCTTAACACATCCCCTTATATAGCTTTGCTGCCTGTCGGCCCTTGATCGGACACTACCCTAACAACCTTTACCGGGCTCAGGTTCGTAGGCCTTACAATACTTCGGAAGGGGAGCACAGCCCATCCATCTGTGGCGCTGTGCCACTCAGGCTAAGGCGCTATGGCACCTCGTATCCGGCAGAATGGCTCCCTTGTCGGGCGGTGTCAGGTGCTCGACAATGCCAAGCTTTTATTGAGATGCCGTGATTCGACCCAGCGTTGTGCTAAAATAACTACTGCTTTTTCCCCATCGCGGCATACTTGCTTGGAGGCTCCTGAAACGAACATTAGACTACCACTTCGCCCGTGGCCGAGAATGCATCAGATATATGTGTCCTTTTGATACCGCAGGTTTTTGCTATTATGTAATTCACTAACTCTACGTGAGATAACAGACTCAAAGAGAGTTTAGCATTGCGGCCGCCAAGAAGGGCTCGGCCACTGCGCCAAGGGCTGTAGCCGAATTCTATGCCTCCGCCTCGTCAAGCCTGGCCGTCCGCCTTGCCCAGCCTTTGCGGACCAATCTAATGCGTTTGGGGGAAAAAGAAATAACACGAAGAAGCAAAGAGCACTCTGCATTACTGTCACTGCCAGAGAGCAAAAGCTCCAGGGACTGCCGAAAATATGCACCGCCATGGCTAGGCCGCTGCGGTGTCATACCGGCTGTCGCTGATTGCTCCAAGAGGCCGGCTAATCCTATGTTCTCACTCACCGCACTAGGGTAGCGTTTTCGGTCTCATAATATGGGCATTTAAGGCTGGGGATAAGCTGCGCGGCACTTTTACGCTTCACTTGCCCCACCGCTGCGTTATAGCAGAGAGCCGCGTAGGGAATCGACCTTCCATTCAGGTTCTCCAAAGCGACGACAAGTTAGATCCAGCTCCTTCATGCGATACCGATGTCAACCCGCGCAATGCTCGCGCTCGCCTTCCTCCTCGCCTTGCTATTAGTCATTCCTAATAGCAAGGCCGTTAACAGCAACCGGCTCATCCTAGGGCCGATCAGCGCAAACATATCCGAAAAAGACAGGACTTACAATCCTCGTGACAACTTCTGCCGCCTTCTTTCGATATCGAGTAAGTAGATATCCTAACTGCGATGCTCATAAGCACCATCTAGATAGCAAGAGCTAAAAGCTGACTAATCTGTCGGAAACCCGTAGGTGCTATACTGGAATCAAACACTGAAACCAGAAAGTTGGTGATCGATGGCGGAATGAGTAAATACCGTTTCACATACAAGGGAAAGGACATTGAAGTACTTGAACTCAGTGAGTCGCTTGGTAACCTCGCCTTGGACGTTGACCAAACTAGCTAAGCACTCGGCTATTAGATGGGTACACATTGGTCATTGACCTCTTGCATGATTTCGATGTCGCGAGCCCGCCGTATCTCCAAATGACACCTCGCCCCACTGAGGTACCTCTCGTCAATCGTGGGTGTATATGGTGGGACAGTACACAGCGTTATATCTATAGCCAGGGCGGTCACTTTTATGACAGCTGGGGCTACAATGAATCTTTGTTCCACGTCGATCAAGCGAATGTCCCACCGTACAGCTTTTGGAGATACGATACACAAGACTCTAAGTGGCTGAAGATGGACCCGCATGGCGATACCGTTGAGCGGTCGTTAGCAGGAGCTAAATTGAGCGTTCCACAGCATAACTTGAGCTTTTATATAATGTGAGTGCACTTTTCGAATCTTCCACCTTCCTCAACGGGCTGCGATTACCATCAACCTGACAACCTCAATAGGGGCGAATACTCCTCCACAACGGGCGGGTCTAAAGCCTACCCTCCTGGCTATAATCTCACACAGCCCGGAATGATCGTGTACGACCACACTACAAATATCATCAAGAATGTCTCTCTGCAGAATACATATGGGTTTAACGAGGGGTTTTTCCATGGCCAAGCACAGCACTTACAAGTTGGTGGGCAAAAGGGTCTGCTTTTGTCCATATTTGGCGAAAAGTACCCGCTGCAGAAGTATTTCTCAGACGACTATAATGGCCAACAGGTGACATCGCACTCTCCCTCCCCTTTCCTCTCCATTAGACGGTAAAACTAACAGTATCCTACCATGACTGCAGTCAAGTTTTAAAAACATCATGCTCTACGACATTGCAAACGAACGGTGGTATAACCAAACCGCCACTTTCTTCAATGACGAGCTCCCTGAGCCCAGAACAAGATTTTGTAGCGTGTTGGTCCAGGATTCGACCACTAGGAACTGGGAGTATGTTAATTGCTTTTGGGACATAACTGCACTTGATCATGCGCTGACAGATGTTGAAAGTTTGTGGATCTACGGCGGGCAGGGGGTAGCCGAAAGGAGGGATACGAGTCCTGGCGTGGATGGTATATGGGTTCTAACCATGCCGGCGTTTCTGTATTGACAACACTCCCCCTTCCCGTCTGGGATGTACATTTGCTGAACGCCATCTTAGCTGGGTCAAAATCACTGACCCCGTCGGAACCCATCGCCGCGGTCACACTTGCCATGCCGTGGGTAGCCAACTGATTGTCATTGGAGGAAGTCGTCCGGATGGGGAAGTGACACTTCAAGAGGACGAATGCGAGAATAACCTCCTCAAGATCTTCGATATGAATAACCCAAGCGTAAGTTATCCTAATTTATCTGATGACTCTTCGAACGTCTGAACTTTTTCTACTCGAATATCTTGCATAACTCGGATGTGTTCCATCACAGTGGCAAACCTCCTTCAATGCAAGCACTACTTACAACCAACCCAACATAATTCGTTCGCGGGCTTCTGCCTTTTCCTCGCCTCTCAGTGGCTGGACCAGCACTGCCCTCGCAGATATTTTTAAATACAACCCTCCAACAGCGACAACAACAGCAACAACAACAGCAACAACAACAGCAACGCAATCCCCCGTACCTCCAAAAGGTCTATCCCCAGGGTCAAAAATCGCCATCGGCGTCTCCGTCTCCCTCGGCATATCTCTATTCATCGGCCTCGCTTGCTTCTTCTTCAGACGCCGCCTCTTTGCGCGTAACGTCGGTGATGCCGGTGATGCCCCCTCTACTGCTGATACTTCTGCCCCCAATGCCAACGACCAACCTGTTTCACCAGTGCTGGTGACACATAGTGATAACAGTGTGGGGGAATTACCTGCAAACTCGAGGAAGCAGTCGGAGGAGAAGGCTGAGATGGAGGCTGCGGTATAGGCTTTGGGTAAGCTGGCAGGATGTGGGCGACTCAGGAGGAGAAGAGAGTAGGCTTCAGCATATCTTATAGCACATAGTCAATCAAGCTTCATTTCGTCATTCCTCTTCTCGTGATATCCTTTTTCCTAGATGCACACCGCTTGCTCCTAACTAAAACTTTATCCCTCGTACGGGGTACAAGCGGCTGAGTGTGGGCTGTTGGCCGGATTCGCATTCTATTGGTCAAGCTCCAGTTCCAGTTGCAGTTTAGCATCCATGTACTGTACGAGGCTCAGTTGCAAAAGCCGCCAGATATTTTGCGGAGCACCAAGAATTTTGCTAACCTTATACCGAGGCCCTAAACACTCAAGAATTTTATTAGAGGTTATGTTGGACCGAAGGCTATATGTTGGGGTTGAGGTGCCGAGGGGCTCCCGGTGTTAACGAATAGGCGTGGCCTAAATTATGTGGCTCCTATTCACTGACACGGGGTCGCCGGCGGCGACTTAACACTCGAGCCATATAAGGCCCCGCGAACACCAATGTACCTAGTCTTTTCTACACACTTTTTTACACACTCTCTACTCCGTACAGTAGCTAGTCAATTCAATTCTTCCATTCCATACGTTCAATAGGTTACTCGGGAACGAGGAAGTAGAAACGTAGCAGACAACCAATAGAAGCAATTGGATTAAACGCGACATAGGGACTCCTTGATGAAGAATTATGGCTCGCAGTATAGCCAAGACGATTGGAGGCTCCTAGCCATAAGCGCCGAGCATTGCACATCACCATACAATAAGCATTCCGAAACCAAACACCAAAACGTGGCGATCAAGCATTATCCAGCATTAGGGAAACGGATTCGGGGAGGTGGGATTGTGGTTATCGGGCCAATAGAAAGAACATGCTTTTGGGCGGGGTGGTCGGGTGACTTCCGTCAGCCTTACAAGGCAACAATGTCCATTTTCACTCCAGTTACGTTTATCCTAACTGCTGCCAAATTCATACCGCATGTCTCCACAGCTCCTCGTTGCTCTACTTGCCGTCGAAGCATCTGGCATCAGCGAATGACGAAGGCTGCACTGTAGCGGGCTATGTCAACGGTGGATCCTCGAGGATATATCTACAGGGACATTGGGGGTTATGGCGGTTCCCGCCTACACTTGGGTGATAGCTATACCACCAATATCTATCATGGTGAATTGCCTCTCTAATTTCCGCTATATGATACCCTATCTATACGTTACATGATAGGCGCTAATTTTATTTAGGCGTCGCATCAGACCCAGAAACTAAATGCCTTAACTTGCTCGCTTCGAATTACAGAGAGGATAAGGACAGGAATCCGGATCGGGTTCCTGGGACTTGCAACTGGTTCCTAGGCCACCCGAAATTCCTCAGCTGGTGCAAGGAGATGACGAGACTGCTATGGGTTTCTGCAGACCCAGGTTGCGGGAAATCCGTCTTATCAAAGGCCCTTGTTGACGAGGGACTTCTCAATTTTGAATCTGAAGGATCCTCAACTTGCTACTTCTTCTTTAAAGATGATGACGTGGATCAAAGAAGTGGTGCAGATGCTCTGTGTGCTATATTGCACCAACTATTCACACAGAAGCCGACCCTCATCAAACATGCTATGCGAGATTTCAAGCACCAAGGTGAAAACCTCCGCATATCATTTAGCATACTGTGGGGCATTCTAAAGCAGGCCGCTACAGACTCTGAAGCTGGCCAGATCGTATGTGTCTTGGACGCTCTTGACGAATGCAAATTATCAGCAAGAAGGGCTCTCATCAAAGAATTGGGCAAATTTTATTCAGCTCAATGCGATACCAACACAAGGTTAAAGTTCCTTGTAACGAGTCGGCCATACTCCGACATTGAAAGAGCTTTCCGTGTGAATATTAGAGACTTCTCTTCCATCAGCTTGAAGGGCGAGGATGAGTCGGAGAAAATCAGTAATGAGATTAATCTGGTCATAGAAGACTAGATCCCACGCATCTCCGATACCTTCGAGTACCCATTGAAACCGGAGGTACAGAAGGCCCTCATGCAACATCTTCGGAGCACGAAGCATCGAACATACCTTTGGCTACATCTCATCCTCGACATCATCCGAGGTACCCAGGAATCTACGAAAGGCAGACTCAAGGCGCTTATTGATAAGGTACCAGATTCTGTTGATGAGGCGTACGAGAGGATCTTGAATAGAGTCAAGTGCCCAGATCGGTACATGCGAGGAGATTGCTTCATATCATCGTGGCGGCCGCCAGACCACTGAGTATACGAGAAATGAATACTGCATTGGCAATAGAAGAAAAGCTAGAAGAGGGAGAGAATTGCCGATTGATAGACGAACTGGAGTTGGATGACGAAAGGCCATTCCAAGCAAAAACCAGAAATCTCTGTGGTCTCTTTGTCAGCATCATAGATTCGAAGATTTATCTGATCCATGAAACAGCAAAAGAGTTTCTCGTCTCCAGAGGAATTGTCAAGGATTCATGCTCGACAATTTGGAAGCATTCTTTGGAGCCACAAGAGTCCAATCTCATGCTCGCGTCAACATATATCTCTCGCCACTTATACCCACGTCTTCATTTGTGTCTAAAGAGTATAAATTGAGCCATATCCCCAGCGCATATGTATCTCATACCTCCTGTTTGATGTATTCGAAAGTTAACCTCTGGAACCTCCAGATATGAATGTGGACAACGACCCCCTCGGTCGGAACCCTGAGGCAGAGGCAGAGGTCAATCGGTATATTGAAAGTCACTGCTTCTTGGACTATGCAGCAAACCACTGGGCCTTTCACTTTGAAAAAGCTAGAGTTGCTAGGGATATCGTGCTATTCAAGTCTGCACTCGATGTTTGCTGTGCTCAATCCAAGCGATTTCTTACATGGTTTCAGGTGTATTGGATCTCTAACCACTATGGCCGGTGTTTTGAATCCTTTTCTGACCTCACGGTAGGGTCGTATTTCGGACACGACATAATCGTCAAATGCTTGCTCGAAAGGGGAGATGTCAATGTGAGCCACAAGGATGATGGCAGCCAGACACCACTGTCGTGGGCCGCGCAGAGAGGGCACGCCGAGGTCGCCGAGCTGCTAGTCGCGAGGAAAGATGTCGAAATAAACTCCAAGGGTAAAGGCGGCCAGACACCGCTGTCGTTAGCCGCGGAAAGAGGGCATGTCAAGGTCATCAAGGTGCTAGTTGGAAGAGAAGACATCGAAGTGAATTCCAAGGATGAAGGCAGCCAGACGCCCCTATCATTAGCCGTAAAGGGAGGGCACACCGAGGTTGTCGAGCTGCTAGTCGCGAGGGAAGACATCGAAGTGAACTCCAAGGATGAAGGCAGCCGGACACCGCTGTCGTGGGCCGCGGAGGGAGGGCACGTCGAGATCGACAGGCTGCTGCTCGCGAGGGAAGACGTCGAAGCGAACTCCAAGGGCGAGTTTTGCAGCCAGACGCCGCTGTCGTTTGCCGTGCAGGGAGGGCACGCCGAGGTTGTCAAGCTGCTAGTCGCAAGGGAAGATGTCGAGGTGAACTCCAAGGGTAAAGACAGCCTGACACCCCTGTCTCTTGCCGCGCAGGGAGGGTACATCGAGGTTACCAAGTTGCTGCTTGCAAGGGGAGACGTCGAAGTGAACTGTAAGGGTGGAATTTTTGGACAGACGCCGCTGTTGTTAGCCGCGGAAAGAGGGCACGTCCAGGTCGCCAAGCTGCTAGTTGCGAGGGAAGACGTCGAAGTGAACTCTAAGGATGGGATTTACGGCCAGATGCCGCTATCTTTAGCCGCGCAAGGGGGGCACGCTGAGGTTGTCAAGCTGTTGGCCACGAAGGGGGACATCGAGGTGAACCCCAGGGATAGGTTTTACGGCCAGACGCCCCTATTGTTAGCCGCGGCTGGAGGGCATGTCGAGGTTGTCAAGCTTCTGATCGCGGGAGAAGACATCGAAGTGGACTCCAAGGATTTCGGCAGCCAGACACCGCTGTCGTGGGCTGCGAAGGGGGGGCACGCTGAGGTTGTCAAGCTGCTAATCGCGAGAGGAGATATTGAAGTGAACTCCAAGGATTTTAGTAGCCAGACGCCGCTTTCGTTAGCTGCGGAGGGAGGGCGCGTCGAGGTCGTCAGGCTGCTGGCTGCGAGGGGAGATGCCGAAGTGAACTCTAAGGGTGGGATTTATGGCCAGACACCGCTGTTGTTTGCCGCAGAGAGAGAGGGCACGCCGAGGTTGTTAAACTGCTAGTCACAAGGGAAGACATCGAAGCGAACTCCAAGGATGAAGGCAGCCAGACGCCGCTGTCGTTAGCCGCGGAAAGAGGGCACTCCGAGGTCGCCAAGCTGCTGCTCGCAAGGGAAGACGTCGAAGTGAACCCCAAGGGTGGGATTTACGGCCTAACACCGCTGTTGCTAGCCGTGGAGGGGGGACACGTCGAGGTCGTCAAACTGCTAGTCGCGAGGAGAGATGTCGAAGTGAACTCCAAGGATGGGTTTTACGGCCTGACACCGCTGTCATTGGCTGCGCATGGGGGACACGTCGAGGCTGTCAAGCTGCTGCTCGCAAGGGGAGACACCGAAATGAACTCTAAGAATTTTTACGGCCAAACGCCGCTATCGTTGGCCGCAGAGGGAGGGCATATCGAGATCGCCAAACTGCTAGTCGCGAGGGAAGACATCGAAGTGAACTCCAAGGATGAAGGCGGCCGGACGCCGCTGTCGCTGGCCGCGCAGGGAGGGCACGTCGAGATCGTCAAGCTCCTAGAGTTGAAAGAAAATTAACTATCTCGATAACGCTATTAACCACAGCGATACTTGACAGCTTTCTACATACAGTCTTTCAGCACCAGTTCCCACAAGATTTGTCAAAAGTGGTATACGTCAACCAGCATGATCAGTAAGGCGTTGATTGGTGTCTTGTTTACCAGAAGATTTAGCGTGAGACATAGTATGCATCAATATGGTAGTGGCCACATGACACGCTTTACTCGACCGTGGAATACTACTGTTCTACCCAGCGCGGCAGATGTGAACCAGCCGCCTAGTGTAGCACAAAACCCAAAAATCCAATGCTGATTTTCGACCCAGTTCCCCCCAGCTCAGTATCAGCTCTAGGTCCCCGGGATTGGCCCTCCCGTAAATAGTATTGAAATAGCAGTGGCACGGTAGGAAGCATAGAACTGAATTAACTAAATATTAAACGAAACGAGCGGTCCCGAGGGTCCTATGCTCGAATCGAGAGATGAAAATAACGGCGAGGTAATTACATTCGGAATGTACCAGCATTCCGGCAGGACGATAGATCTGCATACCACCATAGATGCCTGCAGCCGAGCGGATGCGGCCATACGAATGCGTCTATTCTATCGCGTCCGTCCTAATAAATAGATAAAAATAGGGTCCCATTGAAAATATCCTTATCCCTAAGTCCCCTTAAGAGACTCCATCATAATGCCCCAGATAGAATGGAAATCCAGAAACCGAGGGTCGGTGGCTTGGTAATAGGTAGCTGTTCATGAACGCGCTCTTGTTGGAATTGTTGTAATGGAGGTGCGGGCATGCTGCTCGGTAGCATGCATGCTCCCGCGGAAGTGGTTCTCGTGGTGCATAGGGGTCTCGGATTGCCGTCGGTAAGTGGATACCAACTCCACGGCTTGGCTTCTCTATAATTTGCTAATCCACCGCTTTCTTTTAATGATTGTTAAATAGGACACGGTAGAGTACACAGCGAATGCTATTTCAAGCCAGATGATCCAAACATCTAAGTTAGGGGGTGGAACTCCGGGCTCCTCTCATCCCTTGTCGTGGCTATGTTCTACACTCAAACAGAAGCCTTGTATATTTGCTCTGCGAAATTTCCATTCTTCGAGATGGCCCGAACAGGAGCCTCGTAGAGAAGAGCGGCCGGCTGCATGCCAATACTAATTTTAAAGTCATAATGGAGCTCGCCCCCTCCCTTCACAAATACATGTATCAACAGAGTCCCCAGAAATACATGCACTACACGCCCGACTTCCGCTTACGCAAATTACTTCATCAAGCCCTATGGGATATTCCTCTCTTCTGCCCACCGCGTCGGGCCTGAGCTGCACATTATCATTAAATTAGGCTACGCCTCGCTAAATCCACAGCCCCCATCCTGCTCGGCGAGCGCAGGTATTTCACATTTGCCCGAATTGAAGCCGCAGCAACCGAGAGCGCAATTGGAGTCCCCTGTGCAAGGACTGCCAACGGGCTGTGTGCCCCGACCGACGACTAGAGCAGCCACTAGCGGAAGAATAAAACTGTTAGCGTGACGACCATCGACAGGATCAGAACAATGCGGTTCTCGGACTCACGATGCAGCAACAGGAGGACAAGCGCAAAGAATTTTGTAACGCCGTTTGTCATCTTGGAGCAGGACTGAACTATGAGTGTGGGGTTCGTGTGGGGGACGGAATACGAACGATGGATGGAATGTTGAATTGATTTATAAAAAAAGGCCCAGGACGGGATGTGAATAATGGGCAAAGCGTAGATTGAATGATAGGAAGAAGCTCGAGCGTAGTGTGCCTATTTTATACTAAGCAGCGCTGGTAGACGCCTAGCGCCCCGCGGCGGGTAGGATTGATAATGTGGATTTTTAGAGTGGTGGTGCGGGTATGCCGCTTGGCAGCATGCATGCTCCCGCGGAAGTGATTCTCGCGCTGCATGGAGGTCTCGGATCATCGTTTGCTGCTCTTGCTTTACGTTAGATTCCAATGGTAGTGTAGGTATGCTTCTTGCCGGCATGCATACCCCTGCGAAAGTGGTTCTCGTATTGCATAGGGGCTTCTTCCGGTCTCAGAATTTCCGTTTGTTATACTTGGCTTATATAGAAGGCGTCTCCGCGTATTCCGTTTATTCAATTCAGGCCTACTTTACACGCCATCGCGTGCTCATAACAATAGACAGGCTGAGTCTATTGGTGAGCCACAAAACAGTGGATCTAGTGAGTAAGTGTCGTCATAGACTCCTTCTACATGTTGAATGTGAAAGCAGCTGTTTAGCATATGACAACAGTAAGCATTAGCCTTTTAGGTAAGGATTACATCCTTGCGTTGTAGAGAACTTCGAACCTCAGTGATTGGGGACGGTAAGCGGGTAAGTGGTATGTGACTCCAGGTGAAGCAGTGGTGTCGGAACCAGTTCCAGGGACGATGGCCCGTAAAGGGCCGACTCTTATTGACTTGGCTGCTGTTATGGGCACATAGCGGGCGTGTAAAGCAGATTTTTTTTTTTGACGGAGCGGAGTACATAGAGACGCCACCGGTGTAAGGCAGGGGCAGCAAACGGCAATCCAAGACCCTTATGCGGCACGAGACCAGTCCAGCGGAACCATGCATGCTGCCGAGCAGCATACCCGCGCCACCATTACAACAACTTCAAAATTGGCTCTCGGAGCCGGACAAATGTCTCAGGCGAATGAATATGGGATGTCATGGCGAACTCTCGGGTAGGGAGCAGTATGGCGGAGCAATGTCGGCGGTGGAGACGGTTTGGCGGGGGTTGGGCACAGGAATCGAGGCGGTGAAACAATGGTGAGATCATGGAAAAAGTCCCTACATAGTTACATAGTTAATGGATGGCGAATCAACTTGTCTTTCGGGAGGCGTCTCCCCAAATACCAGCTGGGGTGACTAGAAGGTGGCTCGCTGGTACTCGCAGTGGGACCCGCATATGTCCTGTGTAGCTTAGCTTACCAATATATCACTGGTATCGTTTGCATAAAAAAAAATTCTTATCTCGTGCGCGGTGAAAAAGGTGTTCCATCGGTGCTGGCTTACGAAAAATATAGCAAACACTCCACATGGAGGTGCTGTACCGCGTAAATCGATGCAAATAAGGAGCCTGACTACGCGAATCGCTCCTGTTAAACTCATCCCAGCGTGTTAAAGTATGCCCAGCCGCCGATCCAGTAGAATGCCGATTACCAATATATTGGCGCCAATCATCATCCTACCCACAGCCTCGCCGGCACCTATGTATGCAACAAGCCCCGGCTCTGTTCGGTTTGATAGCTAAGCAATTGATTCTATTCTATTCTGTGAGTGCCATCCTAGTTTACATAGCCTAAGCGCAACACACCTCCCACAAAAATGGCGAAGAGCGGGGCACAAGATGGGGATCGGAGAGACGTTTAGCTAGGGGCAGGCAGTAGCTTCCAGAAAATTCTATGAATCCTACGTTGGAACCAAGCTAGAGCCATATCCACATATCTACCGCCATAGATCCACCCGATCTCTTAAAGCCTATAGACACCATATCAAATCCCCGCAAAGCCCACACTGATCCGCTCTCTTGGGGTTTTACCGAACATGTCAAGCAAGTAATCCGGGAGGATAAACGCACCAGAGGGCTCGCACGCACCCGTATGCCCTACCGGACGAATCCCCGGGGAGCAGTAGTCGGCATCTCCCAGCCATGCGGAACCAGACCAGTCCAGCGGACAACGGTCCGAGTAGTAGTCCGGGAAGAGCACGCCGCCGCGGATATTGGCGAAGAACTTCCAGCTAAAGTTCAAGAGGAAAGACAACAAGAAATCAAGAGACGGCGTAAAGATTATGTACGAGGAAGTTTTAGAAGCCCCTAACGAGATAAATTATAGGGATAATTACTCGCGTACCACTGTTTTTGAAAATAATTACTGGCCTACCACACTCATTAACCGAACTACCACTCTTTTTGAAAATAATTACTCGCTTACCACTTTTTCATTGCTTTGTCAGCCTCTGGGCAGAGGCTGACTAAGTCTCTAAGCATTCAAAATTTTTGAATGCTTAGAAATTATATATAATAGGCTGCATGGAGGCACTGTCGCTTGCTGTGTGGTGTGTAGCAGTCACACATAGGGTAAACCCTGTGCAGTCGCCAAGATGCACACAGATAAATAGCCTTCCCACTGGCCTCGTAAGGAGGCTAGCGATCAATTTTTCTAGCAAGATGAGAATCAAGTCTATTGCTATCTATTCTCATATACGTTCCTTCATTGTCCTATAAATCTTATAACTATACAACACATACTTGTAATCGCCTAGCTACTATAGACTCGAGATTGTGATATATCATACCTTGCTCGCTGTGCTCCAGCGACCCAGTGACGTTATGCTGTCACAGGTACTTTAGGAATCGGCTTTGTGGAAGTTGAGTTCCTTACAATTTCAACTCTTCATTGTACTCTCAATATGGCAGCGACAGGATCTATTCCAGCTGTACTTCAAGCTGATTTCGAGACCTTAGGCTTAGCGCGTGACACAATCTGAGACTATATTACAGGCATAGGAGAGTCTTATATTGTTTCTCATTCTGATAGAACTTATTATATGATAGCTTGTCATAATAAGTTTTGTAAATTTGGTATACGAGCAGCTGTTTTAAAAGACTCTAAAGTTCATGTTACACGTTATACCCCTCATTCATGTAGCCCTATTACCCATACAGGCTTTTGTCAAGTAAGTTCAGTTTCATTTCTTGTCGATCGGCATTGAGCAGCAGTAGCAGATAACAGAGACATTTTACCATCTCAAATCCAAAGCACAGAATGGATTCAGCATGGAAACGCTAGAGTCAGCTATCAACAAGCATGACATATATGAGAAGTTCTACAGGCAGAACTAGAAGGTGATGAAGTTGAATGCTTCAAGAAGCTTCCAGCAATGTTGTCAGTCATTGACAATCATGATAACCACAATCATATTTCTATTGAAACTCAGAGCAGCCGATTTTATCATGGGGTTGTTATTCCAGAAGCATTGAGAGCTGCATATGAGACATGCCATTCATTTATTGTGCTAGATGGATGCCACACGAAGTCCCGCTTCCGAATGACCCTCCTGGTTGCTTGTACACTTGATGGCAATAACGAGATCCTTCCATTAGCTTGGGCTATAGTTCCAATTAAAAATAAGTACAATTGGGCATGGTTTCTTGGTCATATGAAAGAGTGGTTTTATGGGATAGATACAGAAGGAGTAGTGATTATAAGTGATCGGGATAAGAGCTTGCAAAGTGCAGTATCGGAAGTTTTTCCTAGCGCTCATCACTCACATTGCTGTCAACACCTTACCGATAATATACAGAAGCATTTCAGATTGCCGGCTCGAAATGCTTTTTGGAAAGCTACTTATGTATGAAATGAGCATGATTTTGTGGAGACTTTGTTTGCAGTCAAAGAGATAAGCATACTAGTAGCAGAGTATATTAACAATATTTCACATGAAACATGGGTACAATATGCCTTTCTGGTACCTCGATTTGGGCATATTACTTCAAACATTGTGGAATCAATCAATTCCTCCTGGGATAGCTATTGTGATTTTCCGATTCTAGGCCTTTTTCTTGTGATATGAATGAAAGTAATAATTATATTACATGATCAACATACTCAGCCTCATTAGTCTCTCCGTATTACAGACTATACACAAACCCTACTTGATAAAAACTATCAACAATCCCGACGTTATCATATCAAATCAGCAGATAACGGCTTAGCACAGGCATTTGTACTTGATGGAACAAGTCATATTGTTAACTTAGGAAAACAGTCATGTACCTGTGATAAATTTCAGAAGTATTGTCTTCCATACCGACATGCTATTGCTGTATGTTTACATCAAGCTCATAACCCTTGTGATTACGTCAATGAGTACTATTCGATTGATTACTATCGTATAGCATATTTAATATCTATGCAGCCAATACATGAAGAAGATCTAGTGGAAGAGAATAGTGATTGTGAAGCACCAGTGCTTGCAAAGCAGCGAGAGCATCCAAAAAGCAAAGATTTCATCGTGATGAGAATGGGAGTCGAGTGGTAACTTGTAGCCATTACAAAGAGAAGGGACATAATCGTCGCAGCTATAGAAATGTATTACGAGTTTAAAATAGTATTACATATGTTATTATTATCTGTTTTAAGTAAGAGTATTATAGTTCTAACAAGAGCTTTAGGTACTATTACAGAGCTGTTATGGTGGCCACCAGGTAAGGGCCCGGTGGGCCACCAAATAAGCTGAGAAGGAGGGCTAGCCCTGAGGAAAGCCAGCAGAGCATAGGAGGAACTACCCTATACATAATACATTAAGCCGGTGACATACGAATGGGGCCCGCAAAGCTCCACCAATGACGTCATGAAGGAACTCCATATGGGAGCATGGCCGGCAGTGAAGAAACCATATGGGCATCATAGGAACTCCACATGGGAGCACGGCTGGCAGTGAAGGAACTGTACGGGCATCATAGGCACTCTATATAGGAGTACAGCCGGTGGCGAAGGAATCGCATAAACATCATAGAAACTCTATATAGGAGTATGGCCAGCGGTGGAAGGTATGGCCAGTGGTAAGGGAACTATATGGGCATCATAAGGACTTCTCAATGAAAGCATGCCCGGAGGTGAGAGGTCTGTACGTATCTATGGAGGGAACTGGGCAGGTCCTTACCCATAGGCTCCTCAGGGCCATTAGTATATATAGAAGGCCGAGGAGGGTCCTGAAGGGAACCTCATCGGTCAATACCATAATCACCCCTTAAGGCTAGCTCGGCCTTAACACTCGCGGCACCCAACCTTTGCGGCTCAGCTTATATAAGTAGTTATCACAAGAGCTAGTAATTATCCCTAAATTATATTATACTTTTATTATTTTTTTTTTAGCCGATTGGGGTAACTTGCCGAGAAACGATAGGGTACGTTATACACTATTGTTTCTGAGCTACTTACAGTATTCTCTATCATTTTCTGATGACTTAGGATAACCTGCCAAGGAGTGGTAGGGTACAGTGTACCCTATCGTTTCCGAGCTACTTACAGTATTCCCTATTATTCTCTGACGACTTGGGGTAACCTGGCCGAGTATCGTGTCTACCGGCTGAACCCCCTACCTATACTAAATCTCGTGTTAAATTCCAGCTCGCTTGCTAGGCCGATTAGCATCCCGACCACTTCCTCTTGTAGAGTTGCCCTTTAATGTGCGTTAGGTATATTCTTGGGCTCGAATTGAGCTTTTTTTTTCATTTGATATAGCTAGCCACCAGCTAAGAGGCACTCGGCCGGCGGTGATTCGATATATAATAAGCCGTTCAAGCAACTCCATTCCATCAACTAGTCTATACGTTTCGGCTCTAACCGTTTATTATATCAAGTAGCCGACCACCGTGTGGTAGTTTCTCCCAGCACGCGAAGTGTAGCGGTGTCATCGGTATCGTGGCGCGTCTCCTTGTTTGCGCCACGGCACACCGGTTTAACGGTTTGAAAGCGACCAAGGCAAACGGCGATATCCAAAGATGCGCGATTCAGGGTACCCGTAGCACCTACATAGACGCGAGCGTGCTAAACCATAGGGACTCGGTGTTGATGAGATATGGGCGTAGCCACCGTTGGACAACAGCGGCTAGTCGAGTCATCGACTCGCTCCCGCCGTGGCTCAATAGGTGCGCCCGTGCCCACCAGCTGGTTCGCGGGGGCTGCCCATCGAGCCCGGCGGCGAGTTCCTGAACGTAGAACAAACAATCCCAGCCAAATTAACATAGTTCTGCATACTGTCTCATATACACTAACTACCTGGTGCTGTAAAATCAAGGGCTGCAGGCTGTCAGTTTCGGTGTGTTCTGGCGAGTAATCGCAGCATTTTCGCAGGTCCTTGCGGACTCTGCGGGAAACCTTAAAGCAGCCTCTCCCGAAGGGCCACGGTTGCTCGAATTTCCTCTTGAAAAGTCGGCCACTATTAAAACAGCGACGGATCAAAGGCCCTTGGAAACCCTTCAAAAGTTTCCCCTTCCATCCAATGTGAACAGGTGCATCCTGATTATTTGCCCCTGCCGCCACGAAAGCGCCCCATCGGCTCGACAGAACATTTAAAGGCATCCTATTCCACTGGAGACCCGCACCCCGGTCACTGAAGCTCTCCATCCAAAAACGCCACCCCTTTGTTTAGCGGTTCTAGTCGTTAGTGAGCTTTATCGGTATTCCCCAGGGAAACTCCGGATGCGCAAGGAGCGAGGCAAGAATTCTCCGACCGGGAATCCTTATTGCTGTACGGATAGAAGAGAATATCCGGAAGTCCGTTTCTATTTCCAAAACTCCCTATAATTTATCTCTAGCCTTTTTCCTAGCCATATTTGGAACGTGAAGGCTATTCCGTTAACTGCGGCGTGGCTGCACCGCCAAAAGGCACCAGATTTTACCACGAAGACGCGCAGAGTGCTCTGATCCCGACCGGGAGCTCTCGGATCGTTGTTCACCAAACAACAAAAACGTAGAGTGTCATACTCTTATCATTCAATTAGACATCAACATTTCCTTTCCCTTATTTGCGCCAAATACGTCGCCTTTTCGCCCTCGCGCATGAGTCTCAGTTCCAAGCACCCCAGCGGCGACAAGTGGCTTGAATGAAATGTAATATGGAAAATATCTCAAACTGGGTCCGTCTAGTGCAACTCGCGCAACCGCTCCCCCGAGCCCAAAATGCAGCATGGGGTTTCTCGTTAGTTTCCGCAACAAGCGGGCATTGAGCGGCCCCAAACTGCAGTTTCGCCGCGGCTGTATCTATCGATAGCGGCGAAGCGCCCGACGAATATCCATCAAGTAGAACGTCGAGATCGCGATTACGCGTTGTGCGCGCAAAGGTAGAGAAATACGTGCTTTGGCTGATGCGATCTTCGCCCTGAGCCTTTGTGCCAACTTTGCTCACCCGCCCTCACTAGTTAACGGTAGGTACGACCAAGTCTTCCTTGACGACTCCATCCCCGCTCTAAGGGTTAAATCGTTTCTTCATTTGAATTAAGAGTTTATAGCTCGTCGAGGGCATTATAGTGCTTAGTCTGTACAAAGATATATATAACCTGCGGGACAACTATAAAGTTCGCCCACGGACAAATGTAACTGCCAAACCGGATAGAGGTTTCATAGCGTTCGGAAGCATTGTCTAGTTTGGGTAGCCCAATCGAGAAGGTATCCTGATGGCGGAGTTGGGCTGTTCTTCGCGAGAGGGGAGTAACTATGGTATTAGTCGGGCTTCTTCAATTGGGATGGGGAACTATCCCCTCTCCTAGAATAGATTGAAACGGAAAGGGCGTGACCACATACCGATGCTTGTTATCGATCTTCCGTCGCTCTAGGACTACCCCATAACTCCTGTGCTGGCTCCCTAACCTCCAACTCATTTTGTGGTACGCCATCCAGTTCCACCATCTCTGATCCGCCATGAGAACCTGATGCCGTGAGATCTGTCGGTATCCTTGGAGTCTTCCTTGAATGGTCGAGTCCTAACGCAATAGCTGCTAGAAGCAGAACAACTCCAGCTCCTACACCAGTCCCTATTCCCGCTTTAGCGGCTGGGCCGAGGCCCTCCTGCGGTGCTGAGGTCGTCGAGGTTGATGTGCGTGTGCTCAGGGTTGTTGCGGTAGGGTTCGTTGTACTTGTTGTAAGCGCTGTAGCTATTCATTCCAGGACAGAGAGGCTTCAGTAGGCAGGCTGAAAATGGGCTGTAACTATGAACTTACTTCGACCCGAGTCGCTTGTTGTCAGAACACTTGCGTCGCCATTGCAATAAACACTATACACGGAAAGTGCGTGAGTGATCGCATCAGGCTTAGAGACGCAACTGGCTGAGATGCACGAGGAAAGGAACGATGTTGCGGACGAGGCCAGGTCGCTGCTGCAGACACAGCCGTTTAGGTATGGATGCCCACAGCCGATGTAGTCCACCACATCGTCATATGCACCTTGATGCCATATACAGTTCTGAACACAGCTAAGCTGCAACAGGTACTCAGTCGTAGACACGATAGAGGCCGTCAGCTCGGGCTGCAAACCAGCCCCGGAGACGAGGAGAGCATGCGTGACCGTCGCTAGAACGACGATCGCGAGGCGAAGAGAAAAGAACATGGTACCGCGCTGCGTTTCGCTGACGGCCAGGAGGGAGTCCGCAGCTGGTTTTGAGCAGACAGTTTCGCCCGCTCTCCCCCGAGGATCGGGGATCCGCAGGGCAATCAGAGAAATCCAAAGTCGGGGTATGCGCGCCAAGCAACGGGGCATCGAAAAGACGGCGGGCAGACGCCTGATTGGCGAGAGGAGGGAGCCTTGGCACGGCGTTGCGTCGACTTGTTAGCACTTACCAGCACTGTTCCGGAACGGGCGCGAAGGCGGCCGGTCCGGCGAACCCTAAAATGGTTCGGGCTCTGAGAACCGGAAAAAAAAAAAAAATTATTGTCTCTTGAATTTTTTTAATTTTTAATTTTCAGAGTTGGAACGTAGGGGGAGACTGGCTAGCTTTTGGGAAGTTTTTTTTTTCTATTCTTTCTTCTTTTTGGCTTTTGTCCGGGGTTTAAAGCGATGGACGCAATTGGAAAACGCTTTACGGGATGCCGTGCTGTCGTACGCTGGGACCGCCTGCTGCTCATGTCCCGCGTGTGGGCGAGGCTGGTGACATCGCGGCGTCGGTCATGGCGGCGCCAGCAGCTATTTGGTATGTGACCGTTACGTAGGTTGTATATTCAAGGGGCCCTCGAGAACGCTCATTCGTGCAGCTCCTGCTTGAAAATAGTGCGAGAATGATAGACATGACGAATTGAATCAGCTGTTAGCTTGGCTGCCAGGGCATGT
Organism: Glutinoglossum americanum; assembly: GCA_020080175.1. NCBI lineage: Eukaryota > Fungi > Ascomycota > Geoglossomycetes > Geoglossales > Geoglossaceae > Glutinoglossum > Glutinoglossum americanum. The sequence continues at coordinate 11,060 of JAGHQL010000239.1, read as the reverse complement.
TAGGGTTTCGATTCGGTGGCTTGTGTGCTGATCCGCCGATCCTGCTGATCACCAATAATTGGCACACGATCGATAATGCCCTTTCCGTTTGGTTACCCCTTTTCTGTGAGTCAGACTATGTGTATATAGCTCGGGCTTCGCCCTCGCCCAATTCTAGGCTTCGTCCACTCTTCATACCCGTAACAGGCTATGAGCCAGGCGCCGGGGTAGACCCCTAACAGGGTGCCCCCTTCCTGCGATGCCTGTTGCTGGATGGACCCGTTGGCTGGAGTGTTCTTGCCAACGTATTTCGGGGGCTTTAGTATGCCCATTGCAACGATCGATGTCGCTTATCCGTCAGTCGGTCAGTCTATCGGTCGGTCGGTCTATCGGTACTTATTGTGCATCTCCGGGGCCTAGTCTTGCCTAGCTTGTCGACACACGACGCTGTCTGACTAAGCAATGTCAGCGTGCCCACGACGAGATGTGATACACCTTTTCAGCACTTCCTTCGAGTTTGGAGCCCTGGGTTGGGCTGGCAATACTGTCGGTTGATGGCTGGAAGCTGTTTTGGGTTTCAGGAGAGGCCACCGAGTGGCTCTCATACAACCTGTCTTCGGGGGACGCCTGCTAGGCTTCCATTCGGTTCGGCAGCCTTCAGTAAAAAGGCTTGCGGTATATGACTTCGATCTCGGGGACCATTGAGTGGCTCCCAGCGATGCGTCGTCGGGGGTCTGGTTAGACTCCCATTCTTATTTCGAGACCTAATGTGTTGACTTGTCATTTGGTAGAACCCTACTTGTGGTTGCTACCCAGGTATTTAGCTTAGTGGTATGGGCTATGATACTATCCTTGAGGGAGCACATTGTATGTGACTTCCATGCCTTTGAGTTTGGCTCTGTTATGGTCATTTCTGTTTGATGGCCCTACGAGTGGCCTACCTGTCTATCCGTTTGATGGTTCTGTGAGCGGCCTACCTATCTGTTATCTGATTTGTTCTATTCGCCTGTTTGACGGCCCTGTGAATGGTCTTTCTGTCTGTTCTTGGTGACTCAGAGTATATTGGGAGTAGGGTGAGAGTTAGGGTTTCGATTTGGCAGCTCATATGCTGATCCGCCAATCTCGCTGACCACCAGTTATTAGCACACGATCATTACCACTTCCATTTGTTTATCCCTTCTGTATGTAACTCGGGCTGCGCCCTCACCCAGTTCTACAACCAATTCGTGTCCTATATGAACGTCGAAAGTTCTACCAGTAACAGAACAACAAGCGGACTAGGGGGCTCTTATGGATGGAAGATGTTGGCAGGACCGTAAGTAAACAAACGAAAAAGGGATAAAGGTCTGCACAGATATATTGGTGATCAAGAGTGCCACAGGTCGGCGGTTGAGCACGCTTTAACAAATAACATTAATATATTTTATTATGATGCCTATACAATCCTCATACCATTGCAAAACCATTAACCCCTTCCGTCATACAGCATAACCGGCAACGTGCCGGTTCACACTACATATTAGTTAGTTCAGCGTCAATCTGTCGATCCAAGAATGTCCGCCGTTCGCCCACTAATTCTGTCTGTAGTTTCTGTTCTACTAGTGCGCGAACTAAGGTCGATGGCGTCAGTTTACTTCTTGGGGCAACCGTATACGTGCTCGGGTGGAATTACCTTGTTTCTTTGTCACACTGTCTAAATCAGCTTCGGCGAGGCAGCTTCGGATTGCCTCGGTAATCATCGCATCATCAGGACCCCCGCGATCTTGCTGGAAGTCTGCTGTGTTCATGGGCTGACTGCTAGGGAAGCTAGCTGGACTTTGGATGCGCGGTGTCAGGGGGGTTGGGCTATCTAGGCCTGCTGGCAGCCTGGGGATTCCGGTTCTCAGAAAATTAGTGTCGGCCATTGACAAACCGTGCTGGTTTTGCGATTCGGGGCCATTATAGGGAGTGAAATCCGGGTAGGGCGACTGCTGCACTGGGTTATCCCAAAGCGCTCCCGGGGGTCGAGGGAGTACAAATGAAGGGCTCTGGGCTGGGAAGCCAGCCAAGATAGTTGAACCAGGCCTCACGGACGAGTATATAGAACGAATATCATCCATCTCGACCGCATCAACCGCATTGTCCTCATATCCACCCCGGTATCCATTCTCAGGAAAATCTCGACGGCCAGGTAGACCGTTAGCGGCGGAATGGTCGTTCCATGTCTGAAGAGGGATCGAGGCTGGGTCGAAACCCTCGTCGTCTAGTGCTACGACTTTCTTGAAGCCCTTTTCGCCAAGAACGATACGCGTATCACCCCAGGAGAAGTTGTCCTGGTTCCAGAAGGAATATATCGGCAGAAGAATGGAGTAAATAGGGAAAGCTAGGAGGTAGATGATCATCCATCCAACGAACTGCCACTGACCCTTGATGATGAACACCATGGCCTGCAATGCATATGTCGCTGCGACCATGATAAGAGATATAAGTGCCGGTAACCCAGAGCGCTTCGCGACTTTATAGAATAGATACCCTAGAGACGTTGCTGTTGCCGGCAGAATGATGGTCCCAAGGAGGTCGAAAAAGACCACAAACCTCATGCTGAAGCAACAGCACCCACACAAATCTTTTAGCATGGCCAATTGGGCTAGATTGTGAATCGCGGAGTTTATCCAACGACGCCGCTGGGAGAGGAGAATGCTCAAGCGTTCTGGGCCGGTAGTTGACGCGCGTGCCAGAGCGGTAAATTTATAGCTCATATGTGGGAAGTGCTTCATCATCAGAGTCGTGAGGTACCGATCTTCCCCGAGAGAAAGCAGATTCTTCTTGTGCAAAGTATCGACGTCTCCATCTGAGTACTCGGACAGGATTTTATCGGAAATAATCAGAGGACGGCCCTTGTCAGCTGTTCGGAGTCGATACATGCAGAAACTAACGATGTAGGTGAGCGTGGGTCAATGTGGGTGGGTGGGTTGTCGGGATTCTTACCATCCAGGCAAGCAGGTGACGCTTCCAAAAACACTCTCAAAAGTCTTCGTCAGGTGATAGGATGTGTAGTATTCGTACACCTGGATCATGGTCCACCAGCTCCTCTCCTCATTTCCCAACACCGTCTCGCCACAGATGCCGGCCACCTTGCTATCGCGTGTGCAGCACGCAACAAGACGATTCAGGGAATCTTCCGAAACGCGAGTATCTGCGTCGACCATGAGGAGGTACTCGTACAATTCAGGGTCGACACCGATGATGTTGTTGATTTGGTGGAACATTTCCAACTCGAGCGGAGACATGGCCGAGCGGTGATGAACCCTGTTGAGGAAATTGAGTAGCAGAACTTGAGAATCCCGTTTCCCACGATGTCCGGGTTTAGCCTTTGGTTGCTCGCTTTCTTTTCCAACTTTGACTACTACGAGATATGGAACAACGTTGCCTTCGTATTCATACAGGCCCGAGTACACCTTCCCATAGTTTAACTGCTCATTACCACGGCCGACGCTTTTGAATGGAAGCGCCGGGGGATCAATTTTAGGATCAACACCCAGAGTATCAAGGACAATTTTCGGAGTTGGCCTGTCGTTCTCGTTACCAACGGTTATGCCGTCACAAATCACGCAGATGAGCTTTCTTTTGTTGTCATATTGAAGAGTCGTCAGCGAGTCAAGGCTTGCACGTATGAGGCTTTCGCCTTCGGTATAAACCGGCACCAGGCATACAACGAACCGATCCTGTGGATCCGGGCGGCGACGGCTGGATTCACTCCCCGCTATCGCAGATATGGTTTTGACCCCACGGATGCAGGAAAAGGCGATGGCGAAAGCAAGTAGTGCGTAATGGCCAACTCTTATCATAGTGTAGACCATGGCTGCGTTCACGACTGATATCAGGAAGACGATGGTAACCTTTTCCCGCCAGGCCATCCGGACGTCAGGTCTCTTCATGCGCCCAATGTATGACAAGATGGGGGAGGGAATCCAAAATGTAAGAGTCCACGTAAGTATCACCCACAGCCGTCGGGAGGTTGATATTGGTTCGGTCAGCAGTTTGGGATCGTAATCTCGATAAAAATCGCCGTCGTCGATGTGGAGCCGGAAAGGCTCATCTACTTCTCGATGGAGACTAACAGCCCCCTTCGTCATAGCTGTTGGACGTGCAGCTATGGGGCTGTGATTTATTTCAGTTGTCGTTCCCAGCACGTGCGAATTCCGCTCTGCCGGGAAATTGTTATCTCCACTTGGGATGGGAATCGAGGAGCCGGTAATGGGACCACTGGTACCAGGCATGGGGGCAAAGTAACCGCCTCCGATATCGCCAATGGTGCCGGAAGTAGCACCAAGTTCAGGTTTGAGATCTAGCATCCCTTCAGCCTCCCACCAAGCACATTCCCGCACCCAGACACGCTCATGTCCGACGACAACCGCACCGTTACTCCAGCCGCGCTGCAAGATCCAGCTTTCAATGCCATCCTTCCCGGGTTCGCAGCCAAGAGGGGCGTATCGAGTACAGAATTCATCGATATCGAAATCAGCGGTGAAGTCGAGCACTCGGTTTCGCCTATTAGCCCATTCCGGTAGTCTCCATAAACGAAGCTGGCTTGATACGGTCCCGGATGACCACGAAGAAGTGGTTGACGGGAGAGATGCCAGCTCGGATGGGGACTCATGAGTCGGGTGTATGGATAGATGATGCCATAACCTGCTGGTAGAAGCTGTTGTAGACAGTTTAAGGCGGCCAACGGTGTCCACGTTGCTGTCGCCCCGCGTGGGAGAGGTAATCTCCTTCAAGAGGCTACCGGCTTCAGCATCTTCCCCAATTTTTTCGAGAATCGCTTGTCGTCGGTCTTTGTCATGCAGCCTCACCTGGGTAGCATCTCCAGGTATTCCCAAGTCGGCTGCTGCCTCTCTGACCGCGGCTTGTACCTCATTAAGGACCGACGCGCTAAGGCTAGGCACGCCGACGCCATCTCCAGCCATCTCTGCGAGGATACCGATGGAATTATCGAAAACGTCTCTGAGAGCCATTGCTCGGCCAACGGTAGTATCCGGTACGTCCACGATTGTGAGAGCGACGGTGTCTTGATTAGTTGCGGAAGCTCCAGGTCTAGAATCACCATGTTGGCTTAGCGAATCAGATTCGTCAGTGCATGACAGTTCCGCAGCAATTGCCTTGTTTGCTTGCACGATGATCCAATCGACCAACGCCTCATAAAGGCCTCCAATAAGAGCTTCGCGTTCGTAACTGCTGCAGCGGACGAGGGTTTCTGGATCGACGCAAAGAATGCCCCCAACATCTTCGCATATCTCTTGGATATGCTCGCTCTCGGCCAGAATACTAAGTGTATTCCCCAATTTCAAGAGTCCAGCAAGAATTGACCAGAGGTTCCTTAGAGAAGAACCTTTAATACCGATCTCCCGAAGCGAGCACTTTAAATCATCGGCAGAAGCCGCATCATCAGCGGCTAGCAGGTAAGATGGTGGATTGTAGGTGCCAGATCGCTTCAGTAAATCATATGAAGAAGGGTCGCTTAGACCGAGGAACTCTCGTTCGGCCGGGGACGAGGCGCATGTAAGCAGATAATAGAATACATCGAAAGCGCGATAGCCAGCCTCACAAGGGATATTTAACAGACCCTTGTTCGTGTCGATGCCTGAAGATGAGAGGGATATCGACGCGCCCTTGATCGCCCCCTCGAGCGAAAGCGTTAGGGTAACGGCGAGCGAGGAATAGCGCGACGTGGAGGGGTTCTGCGGAGACACGGCTTCCAGGAACGGCCGGAGAGCCTCAAGTGCCTTATAGACTGTGGAGGGAATCGCCGGAGGAAGACAAGAGAGAAAAGGCACTAGAAGCGACGGAGTCGATGCGTGCAAAGACTCCAACACCACGCAACCATCCTCGGCTCTCCTCCGCGCATGCTCCCACGCCCTCCTCGCGAGCTCCCGGTCCACAGTCCCGCCAAACCGGCCCTCCGGCGTGGGGCTCGAGGCAGTCCGCCAGGTATTGGCGACCACGCTCGTACCATCATCGAGGCGGTACGGCTGCGCAGCCGCGTAAGCAGCGTGCACGCCGCTCAGAAGCGTGGCCGTCGAGACTTGGGTTCGCGGCGGATCGCCAACCCCGGCAACCGCGGCCGGGCGAGCCGACTGCATCCCCATGTTTGGTTTTCGAAGCGCGCGGATGCTCAAGGATGATGTATGTACCGCGAAAAGTTGGGGATCGGAGCCGCGCTCCTTGGGATAATGTATACGAGATGCGCAGAGTACCCCCAATCCCCCAATACCATACCGCCCCCTCCCATCATCAGCCTCGTCCGTGGTAAAACTTTAATCTTGCTTGGTTGCTTTTTCACGTGACTGGATTGGCTGGCGACGCGTTCCTGAACTCCATCCCGCTTCGCGACTTGGAGTTTCTTATCGGCACTTGCCGGAAGGTCCGGGCGTGCCCCGTTTTAGACTAGTCTTACGGAGCGCTAATCGTTGCAGCCACTGAGGAAACTGATTTTTATTTCCCTCATCAAGGAAAGTACAAGTATTCGCCCTCCGCTAAAACCTGCAATAGGGTAAAGAGAGTGTTCTTGCACAATTCGCTTGCCTCATGGCTGCCTTTTGACTCTTTGGTTGCGCGGAACCTGAGGCGGACTTTTCATCATATGCGATAAACCGGAAACACTTATGTGGAGGTCAGACTAGTTTCTACAATAGTGAGCGTAAATCCTAGAAGATCCTTTAGTCCTTGTCTTAAATGTAGAACTGTTTTGCGTGTAGTTTTCTCACCATTAACCGCCTGAGTTTCTCATCTTTCTGCTCTCCCTCTTCCTGATCCCACGTAAACTCAGCGAGCTGTAGCTTCTTGCTTTGGCGAGATCGCACGGACTAGAATCCCAGCTTTAAAAATCTTATTTTTCTTTCCGTTTCGTATGTTGCTTACCTCTTCTATTGTGTCATGCACGACGTAGCGGACCACGGTTACAGGTCTTGTTTGCCCTAGCCGGAGAACTCGGCCAATAGCTTGGTTCTCTACGGCAGGGTTCCATTGGGGCTCCAGGATGAATATTCGACTGGCTATGGTGAGGTTAAGTCTTGCAGAGTTCAGCAAGCTTCTATTGCGATGTTCACTCTTGGGGATAATTGGAGAAGGGAGATTACCCGACAGCTCCTGTTCCTGTTGTCATTAACAATATGGCTATGGCCGGGTCTTCATGGAATGTAGTGATTGCCTGTGATCGCTCGGGCGCTGAGCAAGATCCGTCGATTCGGGCGTGCCGAATGTGGCGCGAATGGAGAATGACCGTGACTAGATCCAGGGACTTTGCCCAACAAGAGAAAACAATGCTTACAAGTCGCAGCAGGATGTCAGCTGGGCCTGAGCCTGCTAGTTCCCGATTTTATGTTTCAACGAAACTTACGATTTTGTTCCATCAGGAATTCTCTCGAGATCCTCGACAAGAGCGTTTATCTTGGAAGAGTATCCATGTGGTTGGAAATTGGATGGGAGCGAGCGAGGGCTGGCTTTTGCATCCGTCATGAAGTGGTCTTGCCTCTTCTGGGTCGTGGCAAGGTAGTTCAGCCCTATGCTTTGTTGACAAATGGGGCACTGGTATCCGCGCCCCCGTCCAAGCCCCTTCAAGCCGTTTTCATACTGAGGCAAACACTCGGGACAGAGGAGGTGAGAGCATACGGTCAGGTGATAGGATGACGGCCCTTCCATACCAGCTGGGGGAATGGCCTCGTATGAGCAATACGAGCAGGTTGTCTCCTCGCTCTGTTGAAGAAGGGTGAAGGCTTCATCTGGGTCAGACGGAAGGCTGCCGTCAAGTACCAGAGATGACCGACGCTCGAACGTTCCGTGGTTGCAGAGCAAACGTAGTCGCAAGATCGCTTGGAGTATCCCATGACATGTTTTCGTCGTATCTTTACTGCTGACCGCATCATCAATCGCTGTCCTCAATTCACCGCAAACGGTAGTGTAGTGCTGTTGCTCCGCAGGTGAGAGATACAACTTGCGAAGCTTATCCAGCGGAGCAGGTATGTTGAGGAGGTGCTTTGTCCGTCGCAAACAGACAGAATCTAGAAGCAAGCGTAAATTTTCTAAGCAATTAGCGCCCCCCACTTTTAGAGGATAGATCATGTGTTTTCTAAAGGCGGCGCTGCTATCTAGTGGAGATACGCGGAGGAATCTGATTAAGGAACCTAGGTCTTCCAATCTATTCTGTATTGGGGTCCCAGTCAAACACCAGCGGAGCTCTGCTGATAGGCAGGAAACCGCACGGAATTGCTTCGTTGAGTGGCGGCGAATGACATGAGCTTCAGTTGTCTATTGTTAGTTCTCCGGAGCGCCTTAATGTGTAGCTATTCTATAATTTTAGACGGGAACACGTACCCTCGTCGAGCACAATCCTAAACCAGTTGATATTGTGAAGGACGCTGTTGTCTTTGGAGAACTCTGAAGCTGCCGTCGCGTACGTAGTAAGAACGATATCATAATCGAGGAATTTGGCAGGATCGGTTAGCCTGCCTGCGCCATGGAATTTGTTAAATTTCAGTGTCCCGTCCAGGACATGCCTTTTACTACCATATTAGCGATGCAATATCAAAAGCTGTTTCTGCGTCAAACAAACTTCTGAATTTCATCGATCCATCCATCGAGTAATACTACCGATTCAGTTAGTCAAACCGTGCTAGTTCTATACACATCTTAAATAAACCGGCCACATACGCGTGGAAGGGGCAAGCACGAGGGTTGACTTTGCAGAGATCCGCGTGCCATTGACGCCATTGCTGGTGCCCCCCTGTTGGAATGCGACAAATTCCCTTGCACGATCCATGGATCTCACAATAGTGGCTAAAACTGTTAGCGTTTTCCCGAGACCCATATCGTCGGCAAGGATGCCACCTCCAGCCTCGAGCGGCTGGATGCACTGTGTTGACCCTACAATGGCGTGCCGATATCTAAATACAGGCAGTCAGGACAGGGTTGATGGTCAGGCAATATCACTTACAAATATTGGCCGTCCCTGTAGTCAGCTTTCCATAGATTGAAGTCGCTGAAAGGCTCGCCACCTTCTCTCTGTGCCATAAAATGCACGCCTTCTTTTTGGTGACTATGGTGCGTTAGATGCCTTCGCAGCTGGTATGGAAAGAGTATCTTCAACACGTTGTTAAAGCGAGCTAATTACCTAAGCAACGATGTTCTAACCTGCAAGTCTACGTCCACCTGCTGCAAGCACCTATACCTCTTCAGGGAGTCAAATACGGTTGCGATATCTGGACCGGATGTGCCCTTCGTTGGTTCACCGGGGCAATATGGCGGTGTGAGGGTACAATGTTCTAGGCGGAGTTGACCAGGAAGAGTAAGGTAGTGCGGATTATGGTATTCGATATTGTCACCCAGGTGACCGGGATGTTGTAAGTATATCGCAGATCTGGAAAGATTCTTTCCCACGACGTTAACGACGTCTCTGCCTCCATAGACATTTATCTCAACGGAGATGCCAGTAATTTTCCCTTTTTCCTTCCAGACTTGGACTCCATTAGCCAATCCGTCAGCGATGGGGAAGGCCTCGAACCGAACGGATTTTAAATCTGAGAGAGTTTTCAGAGCCTTTGTAGTGCGAGTGTCGAGAACCGCAACGTCTTTCCCTGAGCGCGTCTGTAAGATAATGTAGTGCTTCCTGTATACAAGATAGAGTATTTGATTTGCATCCTTAGCCGCTAGAAGGTCTAGGAGATATCTATCACCAGCTAGAAAGTCGTTTGGGATACCGATCTTAGCATTATAGATCTGATTTTCTGTTAGACAAGTCCTATAAAAGATGGATCTCTAATGGCCCAGTACCATCCCAAAACAAACTTCCTTCTGCAGTGCGCTATCAAGGCAACTGATATTGCCCTCACCGTTGCTCGTACCAGCCACTATCGAAAAACTGGCTTCTGTGGCTACAGTAGTCGTCACGTATTCTGGGACATGATTGTTGAAAGATTCAGACATCTGAATGTCTCCTTCCACGTCATCTGAAAACATCTGAGAGAGGCTAGGATATGGAGGGCGGAATGGACGTACATTGAAAGGGGCGCGTCTCGATTTCTTTATCGTAGAGTCCGTTGCTGGTAGAGAATGGTCAGTCCGGCATAAAGCATAAATGAGGGGAACTCATGCGACAGACCCCTCGAGCGGGATGTCATATAGTGCTGTCCTTGGAGCTTTGATTCTCAAAGGAGCTGTTACGTCCCCTTCGTCATCGATGTGTAAAGGACGCTTGGATGTTAAGGATTCCTGTCTTTCCATGAGCCCCCGATGTATCGGCTCTCTCGGAGGGCCGCTTGGTAATGCCTCCCGACAAGCTACCTCTGGGTCGGCAGTGGGGCAAAACCGCCGATAGTTGGAAATATCTTGTGTGCTAAATTATCAGATGGAATGTCGGATATGAATTAGTCGATGTGTGCTGTGGGGCAAGCAGAGGTAGCTGCGCCGATCACTGACTAATCCCAATCCGTCCAGCACCCCTTCAGGTATTAGCCCCCAGAATAGCAATTTGGTACAACGGCTGACGGGGAGTTAGCTGGACTGGCAAGTTTCCTTTCGCGGTGGGTCCAGAGTGCAGATGATTGAAACTGTAGTGCCAGGCCAAAAGTTCTTGCGCGAAAATTCGGTGCAGCCGCTTGACTAACAAGACGGAGTTTAGGGTGAGCACGTGTTTCGGAAATCCCCGTGTCCTCACTATTTTGCAAGGCGCAGTGCAAGGCTGAATCGGAGCTTGGAGCGGGAGCATACCTGCGAGTCTCCATGCAAGGCTTAGTATAGCAAGGTCGCTCCAACCTTCCCCGCTCCAAACCGCAAACACGGCACTTTTAACTAACTCTTCTATTGAGGCTTCGATGTCCGGTCAAGTTGCTCCGAATATTAGTTTTAACAAAGCCATCTCGAGGTTTACGGCAAGCCTCTCCGGCGAAGAGAAGGACAAGTTCAAATTCGCGAGCCTAGAGGATGTCTATGATGTCGTGCGAAAGATCCAGGAAGAGCAAGTGTTGTTGGTTATGCTCGTAGGTGCGGAATAGTAGCGGTCAACGTATACAGTGTAGATAGGGTCTAGAATAGCTTAATAGAATTGA
>JAGHQL010000238.1:0-31441 GCA_020080175.1 Glutinoglossum americanum | reverse complement strand
TTGTGTGCCTACGTATCCGTGCCCGCGAAACGACGTCTAGTGACGTCATACATACTGAACTCCTCCACCATACCGCGAGAATCGCCATAGCCTTACAATAATGCCGAAGCACGAGCTTCTTATAAATGAAATAGAGTCCTCAGAGGATTTAAAACAAGAAGAATTTGCGCTTGGCTAAGGCCAAGCCCGGAGGTTTCCTACCACCTTCCTCGTTGGGAAGGTGCATGCGATGGCAACTTTCGAGTACCCCGCATTCGTTTCCCTGCAGCACAATGGCTTGGCATCCCCACAGCCTCAGTGAGGCTCGCGTCCCGCGGCCATCCTTACTTTCACTCCGACCCAGTCCCCCGTGCTAACGACAGTTCCGCTGAATGCCGGGATGGAGGCCTTCTTGTGCTCTTGAGCATATATCGTCAAATATTCCGTGTATCGGATCGAGATGCACTGCCTGTCATGGCTGCGAATGAATGGTAGGATAAGAGCCAAGTTGAGGCTCGCCAAGGCTCCAAATGCTCCACTCTCGACGGCAGAGCTGAGGCTCGCTGGTGTGCCCAGACCTGGTCTCGAAGGTTATCCGGAGAGTTCTGATACGAAGCCAAGCAACCCAGGGCGGCTCGAGGCATCTCTACCCGCTGATCTGGCTCCATCAGCAGCCCTAGCAGTTGCAGAGACATCTAATACCGAGTTGATTATCGCGCAAGGTCCTGTGAGTCAAGTGGAGGCCGTTCAGTAAGACCATTTCTCCATGCGCTCCCTCCTCACCATGTGTGTGGCTAACCTATCTCCACGCTATACTAGAAAGAAAGATCTATGGGAAAAAGCGGTGCATACCCTGAGCGACAGAGACCCAGAATTTGACTTTGGCAGTGCAGATCGATTAGCTGTACTGAATGACGTGCTCACTGTCGTGGAGGCGAAGAAGCAACGTTGTATGCAGAGGCGTTGGAAATACACAAAGCATAATGGAGACATCATCATACTTCGTGACGTATTTGAGAAGATAGCTACTTGGGTGGAGAAATTCAAGGCGGTCGGGAATGCGGTAGTGCAGTACGACCCAATTCACGCGTCATTGCCATGGGCCGGTGTTCGGCTTTTACTTCAGGTGTCGGTCAATGATAGCCAGACTTTTGGTGCAATGGCCGAAGGAGTGGAGTTTGTTTCCAACTTGATTACGCAATATGTGATAATAGAGCACCTCTATCTACGACGACCCTCAGTGGCCAAACATCAACTCGAACAAGCGCTCATTGCACTATATGCTGCAGTGCTGGAGTACCTTCTGAAGGCAAGACGCTTCTATGGCCGGAATACTGCTAGTATTGTTCTCTCATCCCTATCCCTGCTAAGTCTTGCCTGCTAACCTGCTCTAAGAGCGCATGGCACTAAGCATAGTACAGACCGCAGAGACTGGGGTAGAAAAGCACCTCGACAAGATATTGGACGCACGGACCAGTGTTGATTTTTGTGTGCGTCTTGTGGAAGCAGAAGGTTGGTTCTACCGAATACCAGCACTATAGCTACTAGCAAACCAACAAGAGCAGATGGTCAACGAATGAGACATGCGGTTGAAAACATTCAGCTTGGTGTCAGTGCAATGGGAGATGGCAAGCAAAACACCATTGTCTAAGTTGTTGTTCATTCAACTAACGTTTGAGCAGAGACTTGCAGAAAGCTGAAGTTAATTCTGGAGGAACTAGAAAGGCCAGTTATTCGAATGGCCACCCAACTATCAGGTCTTTGCGATTCCCTCCAGGGTGAGTTGACGATCCGCTATCTAACATAAAAGCTATAATGACATGACCCAGAGCTGGAACGTGAGAGAGTCTTCCAATGGATGTCCAACGTACCATATATGAACCACCACAAAGCTAAGGTGAAAGATTGTTTACCTGGATCCGGCCGTTGGCTTTTTGAGAATGAAAAATTCATTGAGTGGAGGAAATCTAGCGCCTCATCCATAATGTGGTTGCATGGAATCCGTAAGCTCTATCTCGTAACTCAAAAGACAAGCATACCTAACGTCTTTCAAAGCCGGTTCGGGCAAGAGTATACTTGTGTAAGCTTTTTCTAGGTCTACCCTCAATTGCAATATTCACTCTCTTTAGGTCTTCGGTGGTTGAACACCTCTATTCTGAAAGCTCTGTAAATAAGCGGCCTGCACCCATTTCTTACTTCTACTGCGCACGGAATGCCGCGGAACCAGAGCGAGCCAACCCAGACGAGATTCTGAGATGTATACTTGAACAGCTATCTTCCTCGAAAGCGGATCTGCCAATTAGAGAACCCGTTGTCGAAGTGTATAAGGAAAAGAAAAAGGAGGCAAAGGGACGAGCACCACAGAAGTTGATTCTCTCAGAGACAGTGGATCTTATCCTTGCTCTCTTAGAGGATAATCCTGCAATAATCGTCATAGATGCGCTTGATGAGTGTGACCCAGCTCAGCGGCCCAATTTACTCAAGGCTTTAGATCTGATTATCCAGGAGTCAGCTAACCTCACCAAGGTGTTCGTATCCAGTAGGGATGACGGCGACATTGTCTGTCGGTTGGCTAAATGGCCGAACGTGTTTATTGACGCGAGTGATAATAGAGTGGACATTGAACATTTTATCCGTACTGAAGTGGCCCAAGCCATCAACGAGAAGAGATTAATAAAAGGAAACGTGTCAAAACAGTTAGAACACCAGATAATTGGGACACTGGTCAATGGGGCACAAGGAATGTACGTCGTAAAGCGCTCTGATGATCGCCTTCCGCCGGTTGCTGATGTCCTCTAGGTTTCGGTGGGTTAGTCTCCAGATCCAAAACCTCTGCGACTCGCGACGGATAAGATACGAGGAGGATATCAGGGAAGAGTTAAGGCGGCTGCCAGAGACGCTAGTGGAGTCCTATGATGTCATCTACCAGACAATCTCAAATTCGGGAAGAGCAAGTCGGATGGTGGCGGAAAAGGCGATGAAATGGTTAATTTGCGCACAGCGTCCATTGAAATGTCGGGAACTCATTGCTGCTGTCTCTGTGGACTCCGAGGGAAACTGCCTACGCTCGAGTAACGACGACTTGTTGGATACATGTTGCAACATGGTGGTCCTTGATTCGGAACTAGATATTTTTCGATTCGCACATCTATCCGTGCGGGAGTACCTCGAAGGTCGGGGAGATTACAGCCTCCTTGAGGCACACACGCTCGCCTTAGAAAGATGCCTCGATGTTCACACATTCCAGCTGGAAATGGCACCGTCAGTGGAGCCCACCATCGAGCAAAACAGGATATTGGTACCGTATGCAAACTTATATTGGCCGGTGCATTGCCAGAATGCTGAGAACGATCAATTGGATGAAAACCTTACGCAGAAGTTAAGGTGTTTTCTTTTTCAGGGGGATTGCAACCCAAGCTCTTTATTCACCAAATGGGTATCAGCCGCAAGTGAATCATCCGGACTCCTAATGTGGGACGACCCTTTAAAAGACATGTTAAGAGCTGTATCTAGCTCACCACCATCGCTTCTGTTTCTAGCATGTTCTTTTGGACTAGTCTCAGTCATAAATGACTTGAGCAGTTCTGAGAATATTGATTGGAATCAACGAAATGATAAGGAAAACACGGGCTTGCATCTTGCAGCGTCAAGTGGGCACGAGGTAGCGGTGCAGCTACTACTCGAGAAGGGGGCAGGCATCGTGGCAAGGACTGCACGCGGAGAAACAGCGCTACACAGAGCAGCAGAACACGGGCATAAGGCGGTAGTGCGATCGCTGCTCGAGAAGGGGGCGGATGTTATGGCTAAGGATGATCGTGGAAGGACAGCACTGCATGGCGCAGCTGGGAGCGGACACAAAGAGGTAGTTAGATTGCTGCTTGAGAGGGGGGCGGACGTTGCGGCAGAGGACGCTCGTGGATGTGTGGCTCTGCATGTGGCGGCCCGACGCGGACACCCAGAAGTGGCGCGATTGCTTCTAGAGGAGGGAGCAGACGTCGGGACGAGGGATACTGGTGGATGGACAGCATTACACACAGCGGCTGGGCGCGGCCACGAAGCTGTAGTGCGACAGCTGCTAGAGAAGGGGGCGAAAGTCGGGGCGAAGGATGCTGATGGAGGTACGGCTCTTCATTGGGCGTCCGGGTGCGGGCACGAGGCAGTAGTGAGCCTGCTATTCGACAAAGGGGCAGACGCCGGTGTGCAGGATGCTGATGGAGGCACAGCGCTGCACGCGGCAGCTGGTCGTGGG
This sequence comes from Glutinoglossum americanum, assembly GCA_020080175.1. Classification (NCBI taxonomy): domain Eukaryota; kingdom Fungi; phylum Ascomycota; class Geoglossomycetes; order Geoglossales; family Geoglossaceae; genus Glutinoglossum; species Glutinoglossum americanum. The sequence goes on along the minus strand of JAGHQL010000238.1, from coordinate 27,213 downwards.
CACGAAACAGTAGTACGGCTGCTGCTTGAGAATGGCGCCGACGTTACGTTGAAGACCACTCATGGAGGGACGGCGTTGCACAGGGCAGCCGAGCGCGGGCGAAAGGCAGTAGAGCAGATACTTCTTGAGCACTGTCAGGAACACAACATAGCCATCTCCGATGAAGATATGAGCGTAACGTCGAAACTAGCCAATTCCAGCAGTTACATATATTGCGATAACTGCGATGGGAGAATCCCAAGCCCGGATCCTCACTACCATTGCAACATCTGTGATGACGACGACTTCGACCTCTGCCAAGAGTGTATCGATAAAGGAACTCTGTGTCGTGGCGATGGCCACCGCCTGATCAGGCGACGTATCGAAAATGGCGTGTGCATCGACATGACCACCGAAGTCATTGCGAACTCGAGTATGCCGCAAGTTTCAGAGTTGCCGATTCGATAAGTCGATAAGGCTTTCGGTAAATAAGACTGAAGTCATCGAAAAAGCGGCGTCCCAACACAACTCATTGGCGAGTTGGGCAGAACGACTCCCGCCCGACCCTTCGAGAACGGTGGATTTTGAAACTTAAATCATCCGATGCGCAATAGAGGCCCGGTGTTATTTTATATATATAGCAGCCAGTAAGACGCACACGGCGGATCGCTGCAACGCCATCGTGTGGTACTGCGATGAGCGGGGTATCTGCGGCTAACTAATCCAAATGCATCATGCGCGTAACATCAGTGGTCAGCCTTGTCAAAGGAACACATGAAGGCAGCCTGAAACACGTATGCAAGCATAATCCGAGACGACTGGCTATGGGTTACTTCGTATCTGCTTGAGCGTACATAAGCTCACAGAGTATTTACCAATGAGAACAAATCATTGTGCAGTGTGCAGTGCTGCTGCAAGGCTCCGGGTTCGTGCGTTGGCAAATGGCTGCGGGATACATCCTACTACTCCTCAACCAGGCTACGCTCCATCTTCACCATCGCTGCACTTTCAACACCTTTCCAGTGGCGGCAGTTATCGAGCGTCATGGTTCAAGTCACTGTACCTGTAGACATATCGATACGGATATTCAACAAGGTCAGAGAATGCCAAGAGGCACCGCCCGAGAGCTCCCGCATAACCGACGGGGTTGAGACACTCCGCCAACTCCTCGGAAGTCTCCAAGAGGGGTTTAATCAAGGCCCAAGGGGCTACTCCCAAATCTTAGAGGAAGATTTCGAATGGGTGGTGGAATGCCTTAGTGATAGTCTTGTGGAGTTGGATGCAGCGATCGATAGGGTGCTAGGACGGCTTGTTTTGGGGGGGTTTAGGTGGCGTGGTATTCAGTTACCGCTTAGGAAGATTGAGTCGTACAGGGCAACATTGGCGGTGATGTTAAAGATGTTGACCTACCAGACCGTTAGGTGAGTTGCCCTCAGGTACCGGAATATCCTAGTCAGCCTTAGAGGCTCCAGCTAAAAGGTAACGCCTTGATCGACTCTAAAACTGAACCTGACGACGCACATTGCATTTAGGGAGAGCAGTACCAACCCAAGGTCTGAACGCCACAGGCTGAAAGCCTTAGTTAGAGCCTGCCACTCGACCGTGGAAAACCTTCTTCAAGCCGAGAGAACGGATGCCATAGAGCGGGCGCAAGGGCAACGTCGCAGGAGCAGCGGGTGTGGGCCCCCACCCTCCGAGGGCGTCATTCATACATCACAGCAGCTGGCGGACATGGTATATTTCGGCCGAAGCTCCGGCTCTTTGGGGAGGACTGCGGTGCCCAGTGGTCTGGCGGCGCAGAGTACATCTGGCAACCAAAGGGTATGGGGGGACGCGATGCGAGTTCGCATGGTACCGGGTTCCTGTAATACGAGCGAAGTGACAGACCTACTGCTACGAAAGTGGACCCGCCAAGAGCCGGGCCAAAGAAATCCGGACCCGTCAGCCAACCACGCCTGGGATGAGAGGGAGGCTGCGCGTCAATACAATTTGGGGATTGCCAGCGCGGAGCGCGGGGAGTACCGAGAGGCCGAAGATATATTTAGGAGGGTGCTTGAAGCGAGAAAACGCAAACTCGGTAGTGACTCCGCCGAGACGTTGATGGCGGGTCATTGTCTGGGCCGGGCATTGGGAGCACAAAGCAAGTACGCAGAGGCAGAAGAGGTCCACCAAATGGTTTTGAGGGCTAGACTTGACGTCCTAGGGCCAGAGCACCCCGACACCATGGCGAGCGCTGAGAATATAGTTTATATGCTTGCTAAGCAGGGCCGATATGCCCAAGCTGAGCCCCATGCTTGGTGGGTTTATGGAGCGAGGGTACGGAAGTTGGAGAGGGAAGATCCGGAGACTTTGATCAGCGGACACTGCCTGGGAGAAGTGCTTTCTGCACAGGCTAAGTTCAGGGATGCAGAGGGTATCCTCAAGCGCGTGTGGGATTCTCGTCGGAGGGTACTTGGGAAGGAAGATCTCGACACTTTGACGAGTGGCCACACCTTGGCGGTTGTGCATAGGGCTCGGGAAAACTACCGAGATGCGGATCGCATCATCGACTCGGTGTACAAATCGAGGAGGAATCTGCTTGGAGATGAAGACCCCAGTACCCTTAGTAGTGGCGACGAGAAATGCTCCATCTTGATGGCCCAGGGGAGATACTCTGAAGCCGAGAAAATCTGCTCAACTCTTCTCAATACTCGACGCCGGGTGCTTGGAGAGGTGGACATCGAAACCCTCCGTACAACTCAAACCCATGTCTTGATCTTGAAAGAGCGGGGAAAGCACCGGCGGGCTGAATATTTTCAGGAGAGGTTACTGGGCCAGATTGCCACAGCGGATCACGTTTCCAGAGGGTATGTCCTCGAGATGTATCACGACTTGGGCGTAATCCAGGAAAAACGACATAACTACACAGCTGCAGAGCAGACTCGCGGGTGGGTGTTCGAAGAGAGAAAGTCGGAGCTTGGGGAACGTGCTCGCGAGACACTGGATAGCGGGTATCGCTTCAGTTTAGCGTTGGAACACCAGGAGAAGTACGAAGAGGCTGCTGTGCTAAACCAGTGGCTCCTGGACATGGGACAAGAGAGGGACGGCCCAGGCGCCATTCGGACCGCCTACAGCTTAGGCTGTATACTTATCAAACTGGGGAGGTACCAGGAAGCCGAACCCATCCTTCGAGACGTGTCCGATTTGAGGCTGAGGAGACTCGGACCCGACCACCGGTCCACGATAGACGCCACAAGCAAACTAGGGGACGCGCTAGCAGGGCAGGAGCGACACCAGGAGGCCACAGCCGAATACCGAAAAGTGTGGGAAGCCGGCCAAAGACTCCACCGCCGCAGCGCCACGCACAGACTCTGGCTAGCCACAACCGCCTACAAGCTCGGCCGCGCGCTCGAAAACCAAAACCACCTCGGGGACGCGCACACCTGCTACCTCGCGGCGTACAAGACGCGCAAACGCCACCTCCCCCCCGCCGCGGCGCCGACGCTCTCCGCGTGCCAGAGCCTCGGGCGCGTGCGGCTCAAGCAGCAGCGCCACGCGGAGGCCTCGCGGCGCTACCGCCAGGCGTGGGAGGGGTGGTCGCGGGGGCCGGGCGCGGACGAGGCGCTGGCGTGCGCGGATGGGCTCATCTGCGCGCTGGAGGCGCGCCGGCGCTACAGGGAGGCGGTCGAGGTGTGCGAGTGGGTGGTGGAGGTGAGGCGGGGGCGGGGGCGGTCGCGGGCGGATCCGGAGGTCGTGGCGGCGCGGAGGCGGTTGCGGGGGCTGAGGGAGCGGGATCATGTGCGGGTGGGGCTTCGGTGGCTGTTTAGGCCGTGGTGGTAGGGGGTGGGGGTGGGGTGGCTTTGCTCCCGTCGGGGAGGGCGGTTCGAATGTCCCGGGTGTGTTTGGGTATATATATATATATATTTCTCTAATTACGGGCGGAGGGGAGGGGGGGGGGATGTGGTTGGGATCTTCTTTTCACTCTGGACTTATTTTTATTTTTTTTTTTGACGTATCGATATGAAGGTATGCCTGATGACGACGAGTACGAATTACTGACGACAACGAGACCGACACTTGGATACGACAGAGGAACTGGAATCAGACGGTGCGGGTACCGGCGGTCGGCTGGTTTATTAACAAAGACGCTAACGACGAGATACATCTCTTATGTCGCATGCGGGAAAGTCCTTTCGCGAAATTACGAAAGGCTGCTTGTCCCTTTATTCTGTTCCTTCAATGTCGTAACTACATATATTGAGCTTCTAAAATGCCAGCCATCTTCAGCCCCAAGTATCCTCGTGACCGCGAATGAGCTGAGCGGCTGTGCCCCGGATAAGTTGGAGAGTTTTCGCAAGCATCCAGAAAGGGATTTATTGTGGAAGAGGTATGGCGGAAACTCGACTTGTATTGTGTTGGGGATGAAGACTAACTGGCGAACGAACGGGAAGTTGGTTTGCTGGTGGCATAATTTCAGCCAATTGTATATAGTGAGGAAATTTTATTTACAATTGCCCGGAAGCGTTCGGGACTCTCTCAATTAAAACCCTCCCATGAGGGCGAGCGAACTCTGTATAGGGCTAGGCTTTGCTATTCGCCCGAGGGGCAGGCTCAAAAGCGACGTAGCGTTTAATCACCTATTCGACCCGCATTGCAAAGACGCTATGACCGAGTATCGGAACCGCCTAGGTTCTTCAGTGAGGTCCTTTAGTGACAGTCGAGACTCGAGCGAGGAAAGCTGCGGCCCAGGATGTGATTCTGTGAGTACCGCTGGATGAGCTCAAAAAGAAAACGACGAACGACCTGTTGGAAGTGCCTTGTATGGGGTAACCTTGATTTCCAGCTTTTATAAAGCAAACCCAGCGCTTGACTCGGCATGCTCTCTGCATCTCACTTCGGCACGCGGCGTATAAAACACTAGGTCGTAGCGCGGATCCTCAAACACCTCGCAGGCAGTCGCGTAGGTAGCGAGAGGCGGGAGGAGCAGAAGGAGAGCAATCGCCTTCATGACGGAGAGTTACAGGGGTTTTAAAGTAATCAAAGCTAAAATTGTAGCGGTCTTTGAGAGAAATCTAGGAGGTATTTATTTATTTATACGCAGCGCTATATCCAGACCTCTCCCCCACGCCCCATCCGTGTCGATGCGTCCCGCGCGTCGCACAAAGGAAGATCGGAGAAGCAACACTCCCAAATGCACTCTAGAGTCCCTATCCATCCCGGCTGACCGACCAGCCAGCGCGCCAACACCCTCAACCCTCCGTCTCCCGCGTCCTCGGATGTCAGAATAAGGTTGCAGCCACACCCGACAAGGTTCCGGGAGCTAGCGGACCGTGCTACGTCCATCTCCAACCCCACGCGCTTGAGGGCCGGACGACCCACACCTCCCCGTGACGCATCGGCGCTGTTGGTGCGCAGGGGTTCTGTGCCACTCCTAGACTGAAACGGGCGGCCTCGCGTGGTTGAGGGGGGTGCGCATCCCCGCCTGTCCGCGTCGCTGGTTTAACGCACGCCCCTCGCGCGCGTGTCGTCGCCACACCCCCCCGGGGCAAAACTTTACCAGCGCCGTTTAGCGCATGGCCCGGCAGACACGCCCTGCTGCATCCATACCGGAGCTCGTTGGAACAGTCGGTATGAACCCGCGCGTGCGTGCTGGGATGGTCTCCAGCGGGCATGTCGCTCGCGAGCGCAGAGGGTTGTGAACGGCGCGATCGAGCATCTCGATGGATGTCTCGTAGGGCTGCAGGCTGCTAGACCTGAAAGGGAACTGAAATTTCGTGGCACTTTTTCGTTAAACCTCTCACGCGCGAGGCCGGTGAACCGGCGTAATATTACGACTTATTACCCAACCCCGCCACCACCAGCCTGGGGATTTCTGGTCACGGCCCACGTATAGGTGAGCACTCACGAATCCCAATCTCCCGTGGGGTTGCTGCACCTTCCCGATGCCTTGCCTTGATAACTGACTTAGGCAGGGCTGACTAAGCCACCTGATCCACAATCCCACGGCCACAGTCCCTAGAGATATGTAGAACCGGTTTGATTACCGTTAATAGGTGCAATGGCGCGCGGAGAGTTTGCATGCACCTCGCTGACAGCTTTCCGCTCGAAACAGAGGCAGGTCGTCGTTTGGCTAGACACCCACATTTTCACGACAATAACCTAGAACTGAAGGTGCACCGGACCATTGCCAAAGCTAGACCTTGTCTACTGCAGACCACAGGTTATTTTTTCTGATATAATTCAATTTCAGAATACTTTAGAGAGCCTTTAGTCCTAGTTTTACGGTCACCCAAGATGCGTGCAAACTCCCCGCGCCTCACCGTATAAGCAAAGCAATGATTTTTGCCAAAAAAAAACTCCCATTTAGCCACCGACCATATAACTAGTTCCGCGCGGCACGGAGGGAGGCCGGGACCCGATTTGCGATTTCCAAAGAAAAATTGATGGCGGTTTACCCCCGTATAGACCGCGTAAAGACAAATTTATTCGCGTCGCGGCAGCGGTTTTTCCCCGACATAAGTAATTCCGAAAACGGAAATGGAATGTCCAGCCGTGGCTGCATCGAAAGCTGGAAGCGCATCGGCCCAAAGCTCGGCAAGCGATCCCGGGTTCGCCGTGGCTAATCTGGCCAAGGGTCGTATCCGGTGTCGGGATGAGGCCGTCCGCAATCCTCTGCCATGTCCTTCCACCTCGGCACTTCGAAGGGTTCATCTGAGTCATCTAAGTTGTTGCTACCGTCACCACCTAGAGGGGTCGTTTCCTCGGAGTGACTCTTCCCGGACTTCAAGCCCTCGGTCCTAGTATTGTTGTTTCCTGTTCTCCCCTCCTTCCTTGCCTGTGCCTCCTTCCCCCCCCTCCCCTTCTCCATCTTCTTCTTCCTCGCCTCTCCTTTCTCTATCTCGACTTCCCTTGCAGCTTCTCCCCACAGCTCCAAGACTCCAGGATTCCTAATACACCACAAGACGACTTCCCTCGCTGCCAGCGCATCCTCGGGGCAATCGTGGCCCTCACTGCCGTTGGCTTGTACACTGATCTTTAGAACAAACTCTCTGGTAGCGGGAATTAGGCTTGACAACAAAGGCAGCGTCCAAGTAGTTCCTAGGGTACTGGTTGTATTTAAACCTGCTGTGACGGGGGTCATATTGTTACACAAGGTACGGCAAAGCGACTGCTACAATAATACTGCATGTTTATATAAGACCAACCGCCCAGAGCAAACATGCGATAAGAAATGCACATAATTAGGGTGACGCATTAAACTTGCCTCAGCAAACCTAGCCACGGTTCACCCAGACAACCCAAGCCCAGAATATCGACAAAACACCCTTAGAAACCCAGCATTTTCCCAGACACCCTTAAACGCCCTCTTACAGCATCAGCCCTACAGCCAACCCACCGCGTCCGAAAAGCACAGCTAAATTCCCTATATCTCATCATCAACAAACCACAGCCATAAACCGCTGGAGCGCTCACAATCCGGAAACCCCCAGATACAATCACTTCCCGCTAACACGTAAAGGATTAAATTTTCGAAAGGGAGGGCTCCCCAGCATCTAGCGGATAAGTGTGGTGCACGGAATCGCTAGATTCTAGAAGGTGGGTATAGAGTTACCATTGCTGGAAACGAAAGAACTCTGCAAGATATCGATTATGCGTAGGCCGCGGGGGCGAGTGGGGAGGTTGGCAGCATCATTGCGACTCTTCCGCTGCCTTTTTTAGCAGTTTGACTATTTCCCGGTGTCCTTGTGATGAAGCTGCCTGTAGCGCGTTGCCATACATTCCGCCCTGCGCGTTGATATTGGCACCGTTCTTGAGCAGCAGCTGGACCACGGCTTGGCCCCCTCCCCACGAAGCTGCCTGCAGTGCATTGCCGAACTCTCCCCCCTGCGCGTTGACTTCGGCGCCCTTTCCGAGCAGCAGCTGGACCACGGCCTGGTCCCCTGAGCACGAAGCTGCCTGCAGTGCGTTGCCGCGCAATCCCCCCTGCGCGTTGACTTCGGCGCCCTTTCCGAGCAGCAGTCGGACCATGGCTTGGTCCCCTCTCTGCGAAGCTGCCTGCAGTGCATTGCCGAACTCTCCCCCTTGCGCGTTGACATCGGCACCCTTCTCAAGTAGTAGCTGGACCACGGCTTGGTCCCCTCGCCACGAAGCTGCCTGCAGTGCGTTGCCGTACTCTCCCCCCTGCGCGTTGACCTCGGCGCCTTTCTCGAGCAGCAGTTGGACCACGGTTCGGTCCCCTTTCTGCGAAGCTGTCTGCAGTGCGTTGCCGTATATTCCCCCCTGCGCGTTGACCTCGGCGCCCTTCTCGAGCAGCAGTTGGACCACGGCTTGGTCCCCTCTCTGCGAAGCTGCCTGCAGTGCGTTGCCGAACTCTCCCCCCTGCGCGTTGACCTTGGCGCCCTTTTCGAGCAGCAGCTGGACTACGGCTTGGTCCCCTCCCCACGAAGCTGCCTGTAGTGCGTTGCCGTGCTTTCCCCCTTGCGCGTTGACATCGGCGCCCTTCTCAAGCAGCAGTTGGACCACGGCTTGGTCCTCTCCCAACGAAGCTGCCTGTAGTGCGTTGCCGTACATTCCCCCCTGCGCGTTGATATCGGCGCCCCTCTCGAGCAGCAGCTGGACCACGGCTTGGTCCCCTCGCCACGAAGCTGCCTGCAGTGCATTGCCGTACCCTCCCCCCTGCGCGCTGACCTTGGCGCCCTTCTCGAGCAGCAATTGGACCACGGCTTGGTTCCCTCCACACGAACCTGCCTGCAGTGCGTTACCGTACACTCCCCCCTGCGCGTTGACCTCGGCGCCCTTCTCGAGCAGCAGTTGGACCACGGCTTGGTCCCCTCTCTGCGAAGCTGCCTGCAGTGCGTTGCCGTACTCTCCCCCCTGCGCGCTGGCTTTGGCGCCCTTCTCGAGCAGCAGCTGGACCACAGCTTGGTTCCCTCTCTGCGAAGCTGCCTGCAGTGCGTTGCCGTATATTCCCCCCTGCGCGTTGACATCGGCGCCCTTCTCAAGCAGCAGTTGGACCACGGCTTGGTCCCCTTTCTGCGAAGCTGCCTGCAGTGCGTTACCGTACATTCCCCCCTGCGCGTTGACTTCGGCGCCCTTTTCGAGCAGCAGCTGGACCACTGCTTGGTCCCCTCCACACGAACCTGCCTGCAGTGCATTGCTGTACTCTCCCCCCTGCGCGTTGACCTCGGCGCCCTTTTCGAGCAGCAGTTGGACCACGGCTTGATGTCCTCTCCACGAAGCTGCCTGTAGCGCGTTGCCATACCTTCCACCCTGTGCGTTGACCCCGGCGCCATTGTCTACTAATATTTCAACCAACCCTCTGCTCCCCTTTAGAGCAGCCCCCTGTAACGCACTTCCAGAATTTCCAGTACTTTCGTTGACGTCTGCTCCACGACTCAACAGTAGCTTTACAACCTCTTCATGTCCGCTTGCAGCTGCACGCTTTAAAGCCGTGGACTGATCACCATTTTTTGCTCCTATCTCTGCGCCTGCGTTGAGAAGTATATTCGCTAACTCCTTGTGACCCCAACGAGCAGCATTATGAAGTGCTCTATTCCCAAAAATATCAATTGCCTCAACATGCTTATCCCTTTCTATAAGGATACGGACTGTAGACTGGAGATTTGAGCTAGATGCAATGTGCAACAATGTTGAGCCTGGAGCAGGATGTTTGCTTGAGTGCCAGAATGGATCAATCAAACCAAAGATCTTGACCCACATCTGAAATGCCTGCCGGGGATGAGATTCAAATCTTTGTACAAGGTCCTGCTGCGGTATCCCAAGGTTTTCAGCCTTTTCTGCATGCAAGAGCCAAGACATAGTTGCGTAGTGTATGAATGGGAGCTGGCTTAGTACCACCTCTCTTCTCCACATTCTATCTTCATGCGTTGTCTCCTCTAGCCTTAAGTAATTGACACATGACCTGGACAGTCGATCTTGACTTTGGCCGATGACATCCTCGGTGGCTAAACTCGTCCGTTGCGCGGGTTCGCGAATAGGATTATGAGTGGGGGCTGACAGCAGGAATCTGAGACCGCTGGATAGCAGGAAATCGTTGACCGACTGATGAACGAATTGTACGATACCACCCCCACGGTGGCTGACTTCGGCAAGACCGCCAGATAGGGTTGTGATCAACCTCTCCATGCGAGCATCGTCCTCCACAAAATCCCTTGAATCTTCGCAAGACTTCTGTGGAAGGCAAACGTATATATCATCAGAGCTTATAGCATAGCGCAGCTCCGTCACCGACAGTGGTCTCTCGGCTAGACATATCCATTGCATCAGGTGCAGCGTTCTCGCCCAGTTTCGAGCCTCAACGACGTTCTTAAGAATGTGTTCATAGACATCGCCTAGTTCCCTTGGTACTTCCGCCAGCTTTTGGCGAATATATAGTAGAGACTCCCCTTCCAGGTTATATCGAATGATCAGCGGAACAACGAGACGGACCCACTGAAACACTCCCGATGCTTTATTTACAATTTCACTCTCAAGTTCTCGCCAGGGATATGCCGCCGAGGCAGCCTCCTCTATCTGGGCCTTGGAGCGAACCTCTTTTCGGACATAAGACAAAATGTCTTCATGGTTGTTGTCCTCAACCAGAATCTCCAGGCCGGGGATGCGAGCCACGATTGGGTAATGGCGGCAGGATATGCAAACCCTTGTAGCACCCTTTGCTTCGTTCGACAAATCGTTTAGCTGATGAAAGTAGTCGGCAAGCTCATTTGCCACCTCAGCGCCCGCTTCATCTAAAGCGTCTATAAAGATTGTTATCTTCTGCGATTTGGAGGCGCCAACAACAGCATTGAAGAGTAGGTTTTGCAACTCCTTAGGCCGCCACTCCCATGCTTTTCCAGCTTCTCCAGCATAGCTTTTCTCTATAAAAGCATTTTTTATCGACTCCCTACACACGGGCGTTTGTGTGTAAAGTTGGTGAAGGAGTGACCGAAACATGCCAACTGGGGTCTTTTGCAATGCGGTCCCCCGCCCATGGAAGAAGAAGTCGAGACTCAAGTTATGCCCACGTGAAGGACCCTTTTTAAAATCCTTATATATGAATGCCATCAGGGTCGACTTTCCAGCACCTGGCTTCCCTTTAATCCAAAGTAACCCTCGTTCCTCACTCGCCCATGTTTTATAAGAGTCATGCTGTAGTATCCAGCGGCATGTATTTGGGTGAGCACCATCTGCCTCTTGTTTCCGGTATGTCATTTCCGGGAACGCTAGCGAGTGAAGGCAAGCTTAGATGTGTTAGAATCGCGCGAGTTAAATGAGTGCACAGGAAGGGGAACATTACGGAGGTCCTCGGGAGTAGGCTTGCCATTCGGCACTATAAAAGGTTTAGTCAGGTCTCGTGCGCATACGCCTCTGTACTTTCAGGCCACCCTGTAGATTAAGACATCACAACGTACCCCTTCTTGCCTCTTTGACCCAGGGCTTTAGTACTCCTAACACAGTTCGGTAGCCGTTGCTGGTTTTATCGTTGAAGCGGCATATGCTCCTATGATCGCACCCATCCATATATACGATACGCTCTTTAGGAATATCCATAATGCCACTATTATTGTCGACAATCTGCTCATAGCATATCAGCCCAGAAACCTATCAAAAGTCGTTGAGGGTTTGTGCATACTCTTGTTTTAGCAGGTGGGGTGATGCTTGTTTCAATAAAGGAAGCAATCTTCATATTTCCCATTTGATTTCTGAAGTCTGTTGAAATCCCCTTTAAATCCCCAGAGTCCCTTTTGAGGGTTTCGATCAGATCTGTTCTAGTGCGCCCAACAAAACGTGATGTTCCAGTTAGAAGTACGTTGGCTATGGTTGCTAATACCATCGGAAGTCGAGTCCCTCCAGATCCTCGATGAGGCGTAGCAAGAAAGAGAATAGCAGATACTGAATTCGTAATATCGTCATAGTCCTCAGCATCTAGATGTGCGATTGTGAGCGCCTAAATAACCATAAGCGATGGATTCCGATAGCCACTTGAGCTAGTACCTTCTTTACCACGATCCCCCCCATGCTGTGGCAAATAAAAACAATTCGCCGCAGTCGATCCTATACACTATCAGCAACCCTAACCTTAATCATCACAAGTATTTCTTCCGAGCTGTAAATCCGAGGCTAGCAACCTTTTCTTCCATTCGCACACGCGTAAGGCCTTCTAACAGAGACCTTGCAAATGAATCTATATTCCCCTTTCCTAACGAGCAAAACACTTCAGCGTCATATCCAAACGAGAAGACTCGAGCGCCTGGGATATCCTCTGGCACAAAGTCTCGGAGCCAGAGTTTCCCGTTTTCATGTGTCCAGGTGCAGTAAGCGTCTCCGGTAATGCCATGAACCGCGATGATATCTAGTAGATAATTCTCTTCGGAATCTGTGTGGCTGGAGCGAGAGTTTTGTGGATTCATCGGCAATAAGCCATACTTATCAGTACGATTAAAGGCGTTCGGGAGGGCCTGCGCAAGTTGTGCAGACTGCCGTATGTTATTCGGGGTAGTTATATTATTTGCCGGTACGGTCGCTTGACCCAGTACGGCAGCCGAAGATTCGACGCTCTGATGGGAGGAGGCTTCCGTTGTGAGACGTTCTTTTTTCCCCTTTATTCGGGAGAGCGCCTTCTTGAATACCATGTCCCTACGGATAGGGATATCAGCAGTTCCTCTCCCGGGCATACGGCTTCTGTTTTCAATAGAAGGCCCTTGTCACGGACTGGGGAGCCTTACTTGTGGAAGCGATTGCTAGCGCGCAAACCCAGGATGCGACACTACGCTGTCTTTGCCGAGTGAAAGCCCCTTGAGCGATAAAGCAGAGCAAGCCAGTGACAGTACGGCGACTCTATTAGTGGCGGGAGAGTATGCGAAGGAACACCATGAGCGATGTGCAGATGGAGGGTTCTGCAAAGGTGGGAGGGGTAGGGCAGCTCGGACCACAACCGCTCTGCGACAATTTATTGGTTCCCGCCGCTTGGCCAATCCGCTTCGACAGACAAAAGCTCTAGCGGAGCGCTGCTTTTATGACAACCTAGATGAAAGCCTAAGATCTAATAGTCAAGCCGTTGGGGAGCGATGGCCTGATTCAGGCTTCAAAAAACCTTCGCTCAGAGGTAAAATACCAATGAGCCCTTACTTCGGAAAACCTACGCATTGGTTAAACTAACTTAGGTAGTGATAGTTAGCCCAGGTTAAGGACTTAGCTTAGCTGCGGCCTTTAAAACGGCAATATCGAAGAATTATCTCCGATTGGTAGAAGAAGCTCAAGGGCGTGGTCTGCATATTGGCCCCTGCGCCTTCGATAATACAAACTCCTGACGGGGCGATTAGGGATAAAGTTAGCTATGCTTGCACATCGCTCTTCCTTTGTTTTTCCCACAACGGCAAGCCGCTTGCCCCCACCCCGGAACGAAATCACCAGGTCAAATTGGTGATGTAGATCTACTCTACTACCCAGACAGCGCTCGTTTAGCTAGGGGAAAGTACTCTCGAGACAGACCCAGCTTTGGATTCTCTTGCCCATATGGCAAAAAAACAGGAACCCTTTCCAGTTTCTATTTCACGTTCTCTACAGAGGTGTGCCATATCCAGGACTTTGACAAATATCCAAGGTGAGTTTCACGAGCCTCCAACTCCCACCGGATAGGGTTCCAGCCTGATCCCAGCTCAGGAGCAAATGAGGCCAGACTCAGAAAAGACCGACGCAAGAAAACGGCCATATGCAGCACCTTCAACCGACCGTGGCTCTAGCGCACGTGGGTCATCCAGGAGCTAGCCATGGCGCGAATATGCACGATTCTCTACGGCCACCGAAACATCTCCTAGAAGAAACCCAAGAGCGCGCTCTACCGCACCGACACGCGCAACCACTCCCCAATCGAGATCGAAACCGAAAAATCTCCGACCTAAACACCCTACTCCGCCAGATAGCCAACCACCGAGAGAACGCAGCAACCTCAGACCACCACTTCCAGCAGCGCCTACTCCCAGGCCCGTCGAGCGCGTGTAGACAAAAAGCAGCGGAACCAAAAGACGAGGTCTTTGCTCCGAGCGGCGTCTTGCAAGCCACCGGCACCGACCTGCCTGACTCCGATTGCGCCAAACGAGTAGCGCAGATATACCAGGGAGCTACTACTGCGTGCATTGCTTCCGCCCGGCGGGCTTTGGCGGTTCTGTATCCGGCGAGGGGGTGCCGCGCGTCAGCGGGTCAGGCCCCTGGCTAGAGCGTGGGCGCGCGCGAAGCACCGCTCGCTGTTTCTACGGTGGTGCGGGCTGGGTGTAGGGCTGCTGGTAGCTCCGCCCCGCGATTTCGCTTCTCCACGAGTGGTTCTCTGTTGCATTTGGTTGGCGAGACTGTTGACATGGCTGTGTTACTCGAGGAGGGGATTCCTTCTTCAGATCCGGACTTCCCGGGCCTTCGGGAGTCGATCTCGATTTGGGAGGCCGCTCAGACCGTCCGTACACTCCAGTGGTGGGTTCGCCGTGCGTGGTCGCAAGAAGTATATCCTACGGGAGGAGATCCCCTTGAGGCTTTCTTTGGAAAGCTACTTCCTCCCGGCTCTTTCTCTGGCATTGTACTCTAGGGTAAAGGTCTCTATATGCAATGGCCCTCGATTATAACGGATAGATATCATGCTGCAGCCACATGAGCTTGCCATCCACCGTCTCTCGGACCGCTGTGAGGATGGAACGGACCTGGGTGAATGGAATGTATGACAGCGTGGTGCTGGCCATGGCGGCGTCGAGTCAAATACGTGAAAAGGGTAACGACACCATGGCATCAAGCATGACGGCGATGGTTGGGCGCTTGCGTGTACTGACATATGATAGGTAATTAACAAAATGCTCTAGGAGCATAAATATGGCCCTACGAACACTCGCTTTACGTATTCTTCTCGATATAGCATTCAACATATTCTATTCACGGTGCCCATATACACTTCCTACCATAATTACACGACCACTCCTCCTTTTCCTCCCCCGAGCATAATCCCACACCACCTCGTCTTTGTCCGCTTCATATATAATTCACCATTTTATAAAGTAAACTACTCACGCCTAGTTCGAGCTCATGTTCGTGTTGCGATCCAGGCTAGAATTGTGGGCATAAAATCAAATTGGGTTAATTAGTTAATTGATTATAGAACGGGTGGACTTTAGGTCCCTCTGTACTCCCGTAGCTTCCATACCCTAGATGGCGAAGAGGTCAATTCGATTACATCCCTAATATAACCTGCAGCCAATGAAGTCTTTGGACGCACTACCGACAGTATTCATTTTATGCAGGTCAATGGCGCACAAGCGCTCAGCCCTATTTCTTTCTCTAAGCATTTTCTTGTCTCTATTTTCTTTTAATGCTATCAGCAGTACTGAAGTAAATCCGAATTATGGTGTGCAGACTGCGATATCCTAATCACCCTGGTCTGGTCGGTGGGGAAGGACATCCGATCCATGATGCCCTTTTCACGACCAACCATCCTCAGAGGCGTGGGAGGTTGGAGTGGGATTCCGGGGTGCGGCTTATGCTCCTATATTGAAGAAAATACTCCGGAACGGGTGCGAGGCTGTGGCTTCTCGTGCTGTTACATCCTCATCCTATGGAACTTCCCCTGGGCGCCATGGGTAGAGCGCCGAATGCACAGGGTAGCTTTGCGTTGTGAGTTGTAGAATTTACGGCACCGGCGATGGTTTGGTTTCTGCACTGCGCGGGGCGAGTCAAGACCCGGCGAGGTTCTGTGCACACTGTACTTGAAAAACACGTAAAACCCCGCAATGTCTACGGTCAGGGTTCGTGGATGTCCGGCCGCTTGCCGAGCGAAGGTGGCAGAAGCCTTTGACCCGGTAATGCTTCCGCCCCACATGGTTTCCTTTTCCTCTCTGGTTGGGCTGTAGAGGTATATCGCTTGATCCTGCAGTAGCTATCTAGGCAAGTCGTCCTGTGAGCCTTGTGTAGTTACCCGATATCCTCCTATCTTTTGTGCAGGCATTAGATTCCTTCGTGTCACGGTAAAGTCGGCTCGCAGCTCCATGCACTGCCGTTAAGTATTTGTTTTGTTTTTTAAAAGGCTCTGGCTTGGAAAATAGGGTTGGCACGCCCTGAGGCCTGCAGCACAGCAGCGCCTTAGAATTCCTTTTCTGCTAAGGGCAGGCTCGGATTCTGCACTCTCTCGCAACCATTCCTCTCGGGGTTTAAAAATCCCAAGCTAAACGAGGACAATAATCGAAACGGCACAATAAAGCGGCAACTTTATGCTGGCTACCTGAGTTAGCTTGGTGCCTGAGTTAGTCTATGATAGACCTGGCTGCCCTAAGGCCTCCGCTTCAAATCTTAGGCACCAGTATAAAGGCGGCGAGAGCCCCCAGCTTTTGTGTGGAGAGCGTGTTGTAGATTAGTACGGGCAAGTCGTATCCCCGCCTTCTCAGTTAATTTGCTAGGCTGTGTGTCGACGAAATGGCACCCTTCCTGACCCCTTCATGAAGTGGCCCACTTCGGGGCTGGTACGGAACGCTCTCGTTCGCTTTTACTCTTCTATTTAGTGCACTCTCCGATTATTTGATGCTAAGCTCTTGTGGTTTGCGAAAGCTGATAGAAGTCCATGGATCCCCATGCAATTTTAAACGCCTGCGGCGCAAGTACAGTCCTTGATCCGGGAATCACAGCTTCTCGCTCGGCGCCAAGGCGACGCAGCTGAACCGCAAATCCCCACCGCCAGCCTCTTGCTCCATCTTCATAACGCTTTTGAGTCCTAGCTCCAGTGCCTTCTCACTCAACACATCATCACCCCCTCCCAATAAACCCCTATCCAACGGCCCCTTCCTCCCCCCTTCCAGCTCCCATAGATGTCCATCTTTACCCTTCACAAACGCAACGAAGTGCATGCCCAACCTCACCTCGACATCTGGAGCGTCCGTATCCCCTTTCACCGCCGCAGACCGATGTGCTGACTCCAACGCGTTGGATTCATAAAGCAGATTCGCCCTCTCAGCCGGTTTGAGGGGGGTAGCATCCTTCAAAAACCCATCCAGGTCGCTCTCGGGGGTTATCATGTCCGTGGCAGGTCCATTGCACACGCAATGAAGCAGACCAATCAGTCCGCATGCGCCCCTGACCGTTTGCTTGAACCACACTACGGGTTCCTCGCTGCCAGATCCACTGTATTCCTCCTTCAAGGCATCTTCGGTCGTGCGGAGCCTCCTCCAGGCGTCCGTTATCGGGATTATGACTAGGAGGGCGTAGGCGGGACGGGGGATTAATGAAAGGAGATCGGGGTCGTCGAAGGAATAGACGTCGTGGAAGGAGAGTGCAGGGGAGAGACCGAGTTGCAAGGCAAGCTGGTTCATCACCTCTGGGTTGTTTTCTGAAATTGCATGTGCGTGGTCAGTCGAGGTAAGAGTAGTGACAGGGTAGGGAATAGGAACTACCGAGAGGAATGAAGGCCTTCATGTTGAAGGGATGTTGGGGATTCTGAAGGTTGCGCTTGTTGTCCTTGAGGCTGGGGGAAGATCTAATTTCTTTAGGCCCTATGTGATCCGCATAGGGTAGATGTAGTGATATGGTGGATATTCTGTGGTTAGATCCAAGGCAACCATGATCGGAACCGCGAGAGTTGAAGCCTGATATGTGGGGTAGCCTGTGTATAAAGTCGGCAAGATGAAATTATGCATAAAATGTCACGTGCGCTGCACCTACTCGAAGCTTCGCGATGCGTATTAAACAAGAAACCTTCGGGTTTGCCGGTTAATAGTTCTAATTAATTTAATTTAATTTCATTCAGTGCCAGTTCCCATAACCCATTTGCGAGCGTTGACTCTTGTTATCTCCTACCACTTTGATTAATGCAAGACCCCACGAGATCCGGCTTTATAGCTATTGTCAAGTCACCCAACTCTGTTCGGACTACCCTGACACTTAGGCATTTGAAAAGATGAAAAGAGCTACTATCGCAACGCCAACACAGTATATCACCTGCAAGGAGCCCAGTTCCACCCGTGGAACATGCCTCTCCTGCTCTTGGTTTCCGTCAGCGATCTTTGCACCCTCGTTCTCCCCTTCAGCCTCAACTGTGCCAAAGTCTGAGATATAGCGAGCAATATCTACGTGCCCATTCTGCCTTGCAATCTGTGCGGCGGTTCTACCATCATTGTCCAAGATCCCAGAATCCGCATACGCCTCATCCAACAGGAATCGGCACGCCAGATCGCGGCCGTTAGCTGCAGCGTGGTGTAGAGCCGTCCAACCATCCTCATCCTGCGCCGATACAACCACTGCATTCTCCCTTGAGTCCCTCTCGAAAGGGTAGACGTTAGATTCGCTAAAATTCAGGCTATGCGAATGGAATAACTTTAGGATATCTCGATCCCCGCTCGCCGCGGCGATGTGAAATGGGGTGCGACCTCGATGGTCCTGCGCCTGAATTAGATGTTGTCTGGACCCAAGAGAGCCCAGTAACCGCGTTATTGGCTTGATGCTGAGCGACAGCGAGTCTTCGGAGGTATGCCACGCAGCATTGTATATTGAGCGCGTTTCATCCGCAGATGCAGCGAGCAGGTGTAATGGAGTTGCGCCATCACTATCCACGAGCTCGATAGCATAGGTTCCGCTACCCTGAAGGAGCGCGTCGAGGATGGTGTCGACTTCCTCCTCCTGCATACCGCGTCCATTGCGTTTGAATCCCTTGCAGAAAGAATGAAACGGTGTCCCATAAGCAGGAAAATAGGCGGTGGCGTCTGCGCCTTTCGAACAGAGAAGCGAGATATGGCCCGCGCTGCAGCAATACGCGGCCCGATGGAGCGGCGAAGCGCCGTACGAGCCCGTGCTATTGACGTCCGCGCCAGCTTCGATCAATAGAGCAGCTGTAGTAAGACATCTCGCCCCTATCCCCATGCACGCAGCCTCGAGCACTGTCATCCCTGTGGGTCCTATGGGTGCAACCCTTTCGCATTGCGCGAGAGCGCCGTGTGCGAGGAGGAGTTTAAATATTTCCGGGTAGTAGGCGGGAACGTAGCTCAAGGGCGAGGTTGGGACGACTCCTCGATTACCCGATCTCTTATCAAGATCCAGTACCCCGTTTTCAACCCTTGCCCCATGGCGTAAGAGGAGGCGCACAACCTCCACAAAATTCCTCATTGCGGCTGCCGTAAGCGGGCTCACTTGACCCTCAGGTGTAAGGTTTACATCCGCATTATATTCGAGTAGAACACACGCAGAGTTGAGAACTAACGTCTCATGCCCCCCATTTGAACTCTGCAGTGCAGCTTGGAGTGCCGTGCCATACTCCCCGCCAATCCCATTAACCTCGGCACCAGCTTCCAGAAGACATCTGAGGATTAGGTCGTTGCAGATGTCGTAACGACCTGCGACTTGCAGCGGGCTACCCATTGGCCCACCGCCGATATGCACATGGGCGCCTGCCTTAAGGAGGCGGTTCGCTGCAGCAGGGGACATTCCGTTCTGTGCAACAAAGCCAAGGGCAGTCCAGCCTTCGGCAGTAATGGCATTGACATTTGCGCCGTACTTCAGCAGCTCGTCCAGCAGGCTGACCGCATCGTCTTTGCAGACTACTACCGATGCCTGGTGTAGTGCTGTGATACCCGACATGTCTGCTAAATCCGGATCCGCACCCTTCGCCAGCAAAAGGCGGACCGCGCTTATTCGTTGCACAAACGCCGCGCAAGCCAGCGGCGACCTCGGACTGCTTAGCCGTGTCTGCTCTCCGGGCTGAATGCTGTTGATGCTATTGATGGCTTTGGTAGAAAGAAGACATGCGATGATGGCATCCGAGTCCACAATCTGGCACCCAAACCTCGAGTACCACCGCTGAGCGGCTAGGAGCAGTGGTGTCCGCCCGAAACTGTCTCGAGCCGTCGGACATGCGCCATGGCTCAGGAGAAGCTGTACTAGGTCTTTGTGTGATGCGCCGCATGCCCGGTGTAGGGAAGTCATTAACGGCGGTGGGTGCTCGAAGGACTCAGGTTCCGAGATGATATGGTCGACGGCCCAACCTTGCTGCAAGAGGCGCTGAGCAATTCCCGTATAGCCTTTCCTGGCTGCGTGCGTCCAGAGCAGGAGTTTGTCTTGCTCATCAAGGTCTAGTCCGGCGTCGATAAGGAGGACTATAGAGAACTCCGAATCCCAGTTGAACTGTATTGCGGCCTGAGCGAGTGAAGGCGTGATTGGAGTCCCTGAATAATAAATGTACGACGATATGTAGAAAATGACGGCACACGATAGGGAGAGGCAAAGGGTGGAGAATGGTGTGTGTGCCGTGATCTCTAGGTTGAGATCCCCATCGGCATTCCAGAAGAGGACTCGAGGAGCAACGGGGATAGCAACAGTGCATATTGAAATAACCCACAAAATCCGCGCCAGCAGGTATAGCAGATCGAACAGAAAGTTTGGTGAAGGCAACCTCGCCGAACATACATCCACACCAGATTCCAGGAGCCGTCGAACTGTGTCCTCCGAACCAGTTGCTAAGGCGGCGTGGAGGGCGGTCCATCCCTCAGCGCCTACTTCACCCAGGCTAGCGCTAGCTCGGGCTACTGCCTGAGCCGCCCCAAGAGCGCAGGTCCCAGGAATTGTGGTATTGCGTTTTAAACACCAATGCAGTCTCCTAAGTAGCCGGTTATACGATGCGACCGAGAGAGGATGAGCTCCGAACCAGGGAACGGAGGACATTTCGCCAGATTATCAAGCCTTCTTGATAGATTGTGCTATCGACTTGCAAGAGGTTTGCTATCATAGCTATAGGTGGGGACGGTTATTTGTCAGTCTCTAGGTGTTTACTGTGGATTCCTGCATTTGAATCCCCAGAATCCAGTCGCCTGGCGAAAACTCCCGACTTTGTGTAACATGGAGCGACAGCCAGCTATTGGCGAGAAACCAAAACCCCGCACTCACCGCCGAGCCGCCAACGGCCGGTTGAGCCCAAAACATCCCCGAGGATAGACTTCCAATTTTTCAAACTTTCCGGTGGCCGGTATCCTACTATGGTAGACTGGGCCAAAGCAGCCGTTATAGTTGCGCTTTGCACCATTCCCTTGGTTCTATCTCCAGTCGCCGCGCAGAACGCTGCTCTCTTTTTCCGTTGGCTTTACTTCCTTATATTCAAGGACAAGGCTCACTGTGATGCCCTTTGCTGGGATGACCTAGCTCTCGAACCCCTCCATTCGTGTCAGGGAAATTGCTGTATCCCAGACACTGGCCCAATCCCACCCCCTGATGTCACAAGTTCGCGGCGGCATAATCCCACTACGAGGTGCTATGAATCAACCTTCACAAGAGCTTTCAATACTGCCTGGAGAGGAGGTGGGAGAAGAAAAGTCCCACGGCCGCAATACCTCTCCATTGTCGCAAACTATCTACGAACAGATGTTGATACTCTTCTTGCCTTTATTGTCCTTACGGCACCAAGAAGCACAGGTGTGTGGCATACCTTGCCCTTGTCATCAAACCACGTCTGGGACAATGCCTTCGCATTCCAATATGGCACATTCAGCGGTGTATTTCATCGCGTCCAAGAAAAACATGGTGCCGAAACGCATTTCATTGGGCACCTATGCGGGCCGCTGAACCCTCAATCCCCACTCGTTAACCCAAACCTCCAAGGTTTAACCAAAGCTGATGTTCGCCATATCGCGATGGGCTACCCCCCTTTTTACCGGCAGCACATTACGACGCACTCTGGCGTCACTATCGCACACCCCATACGCACAGAACGCGACATGTATCGAGGAGGCTGGGTCATTGCTATTGGATTAAGCACACATGAGCCAGCAGAGCTATACAACGCTAGAGTTGCGCCAATATACGGTGATGCGTGTAGCCGTGTCCTCAGCACCATAAACAAAGCCATTACGCCCTCGTTCGCCCCGTCCTCGGAAGCAGCCAAACTTTGCAGCATCGCTGCCAACGCTATTGACGAAATGATCACGTCTCGGACTGGGAGTGGAATTGCCACTATCCTCTACACCACTCCTTTTCAAGACTGTGAAGGCCGAAGCGGGGCACAGTTCACACAGGCGCTTACAGCGGAACAATGCGTTTTTTCGTTGAGGCTGTTCAACGAGTTCAGCATTGCTCCCCTAGATGAAGAACGGAGCAACCAGCTGAAACCAATTCTGCGAGCGGTGTTGGCGGCTGCGATTGCGGGGGTGTGCAAGTGGTGGCAGTATAAAAACAATGTGGGGAAGCCGCTGCCGGAATGGCTTAACGACGAGACGTTGAAAGGAGCGCCGATATGGCTGACAGATTGTCATGGGGACGAATCCTAATCGAGAGCACTGACGCTTCAGGCCTTTGCAGTGGATTACTCCTTGGGTTACACCGCGGTACTATTCAGATGCGAAGAGGCGCTTTTGTCGTGTTTTGCGTCCTATACCACGATGGGTCTGGACGCTACCGGATTATTGGAAGCCACCGAGGTAGCTATGGCTAACCTATTGTTATATGAGCAGCGCTAGGCCTTGTAGAGCAGAAAGCATAGAATTATATTAATTAGATTCTTACGAGGGCGAGCAATCTCCCGGCGGTTCTTATCCTCTAATTGAAGAACGCAAACAAGGTAATAGAATCAAGAATGCAATACCACTCCGCCCAAGTAATGGATTTGCATACTAAGGGGGTAAAAGTTCAGTTGATGGGTAGAGTTATTTGCTAAAAATATGGTATTCTAAGCAATAAAAATCAAAAATAGTTGTATCCGGGTAATTACCTATTTGAAATATCTATAACGAGTCCATGGTCCAAGCTTGATGCGCCCCGCGAATCTCCGCCATCAACCTTGGCCTCGCAACTATTGTACTTGGGGCAGACGAAAGCCTCTGCCCACCCCCTCATTTTTGCAGGTGAGCACAGGTAGTGTAGGGATTATTTGGTAGGCAAAAAATAAACCTCTGCCCCCCCTCCGTTGGAGCAACACCCCATCGGGCTCACATCAACAAAAAGTTGACGCTCATATTTTGAGCAAAATGCTTAGTCTTTCAGTTTTACCAGTAAATTGGAGAATTTTGGTTGGGCACTGTGGAGGTAAAGGTTCGTCTGGCAGGTAGAAAGCAGGTCGTGGGCGCGGTAGGTAAGCCGCCTCTGCCAAGAGAATGACTAATAACTATCTAATAAACTACCACTTCCACGGCATAGAAATCACCTCCACAGCACCCATACCTCTACCCTCCCCAAGCACTAGTATGGCTTCCTTATTGGAGGAAGAACCGCCAAGTTGAGACGCTGGCTGACACGAAAATGCCTAATCATGTGATAAGCGCGGGAGACTGGGGTTCGATTCCCCAGCAGAGAGCAACCTCAAACTTTTTTTTAATTAGTCCTTTTGCATAGTTTTCTATGCCGAGCGAGCTGATGCCGCGCACTGCCAAGATATTATCGGAGGGTTTAGCCACGATAAATTATCGTCTTAGAAAGGTCACTCCGCCTTCGTCCAGCGTGTCCTTACGAAGACTAGACTGAACGCGATCCCCACGCCTCCCATCAAGTGTTGTCAACAAGGCTAGTCAAGCTTATTATCACAAAGAACGGGTGGTTAGTCATGCCACGTCACGCGGGATGTGGCCCAAGAAACACCAATGATCCCGTGCTGCTGGTGCCCGCCGAATCAATTCCCAAAATCCGTCTCTAACTCTTATTTCCCTCTAATTCCTTTTAATACATCTGGAAATTTTGGGTTCGTTTTTTCTTGCGGGGGTGTGTTGCGCTATCATTCCGTTCGAAATCACACGAGGCTCCAGGACTTTAGGACACGTCCTTACCGGGCCGCATTCCGGAATAACAACTACTGCCTACTCTGAGCCGCATTGTTTAAATAGGCTTCCAAGGCATGATTGAAATTTCAGCCTCCGTTTTCATCTCTATCCTTATGTCAGCTTCCTCAGTAGCAGTAGTTCTCGGAATGGCGGGAAATGTGGTGCAGTTCATCGATTTCGGCATGAAGTTATGTTGTCGCATCGAAGAATACTCTGCCACCGCGGGTGCCCCGAAGAAACTGATGGCTCAGGCAAATTGTTTATCCGACCTACTGAAGGTCTTAGATGGCCTGCAAGATACCGAACAGGGATTGCTTGAACGAGGTCTTGTCTCCCGTTGTGCAGAAAGGGCAAAAGAACTATCCAACCTTCTTGACACGCTCATCGATAAAGACCATAATAAGATATCTAAATGGAGATATGCAAGGAAAGCTTGGAAATCCCTTCGTTCCGATAAAAAAGTCGAAGGGCTACAAAGAGCTCTTGAGAGTCTTCTAGGGCCTTTAAGTCTCCACCTCCAGGTGAAAATGGCGTAAGTTGAAAATACCCAACCTATATAAGCCAGTTGCTGAAATCTAGGTAGACAACAAACCCTCACCATCAAGTGTCAAAATGAACAAATTTTACTACAGCAGGCTATAAGATCAAACAGCAATGTCGGTCGCAATCTAACCTCTAAGGATTGTAAGCAGTCCTGGCATACCTCCGACCAATGTGATATCTTCCAAGTATTAATTAACTTCGAGATAATAGCAATCCTCCCTATTGCCCGAAACCCAGATTTTGTCGGACGCGAATGGCTGCTACATTGGCTTGATGAACAGCTCTCCCAGAAATCACGTGGCCAACCAAAGGCCGCCTTGCATGGACTTGGAGGTATCGGGTAAGAGTCGTCCCTATAGCGTGAGTTATG
Organism: Glutinoglossum americanum; assembly: GCA_020080175.1. Classification (NCBI taxonomy): domain Eukaryota; kingdom Fungi; phylum Ascomycota; class Geoglossomycetes; order Geoglossales; family Geoglossaceae; genus Glutinoglossum; species Glutinoglossum americanum. Next base: position 2,595 of record JAGHQL010000238.1, on the reverse strand, counting down.
CATCTATTGTAGTAGCTAACTTGGACTAGGAAGTCGCAAATCGCATTGGAGTATGTCTACAGATTCCTGGAGCAGTCACCGAAATGTTCAGTATTCTGGGTCTTTGCCACCAATACTTCTAGGTTCGAAGAAGTGTACAGACGGATTGCCTTCGAATACGAAATACCAGGGCGCGAAGACCCGAAGGGAGACCTGATGCAACTTGTTCGGAATTGGCTAGAAACTAAATACAAGGGCACTTGGCTAATGGTGGTCGACAATGTCGACGATATCAATGTGTTCTTCAAGGAGAAGAATTCCTACGGAAAGTCACTCTCGGAGTACATACCGCAAAGCCCAAAGGGAGCAATCCTCTATACTACTAGGGATCGGAGTATTGGCGTAAATCTTGTGCCACCTCGGAGTCTAATCGGCGTGCCACGAATGGACCCTATCGAAGCGCGAGACCTCCTTGGCGAAAAGGTTATGCACAAGAGCACAAAAGAGGAACAATTTGAGCTATTAGAGGGATTGGATTATCTACCTCTCGCAATATCCCAGGCGGCTGCGTTTATGACCGAAGTAGGCTTAACAATATCGCAGTATCTTACTCACTATCGACATAGCGATTCTGCCAGAACTCGGCTTCTGAGTTACGGATTTGTCGACCACGGGAGGGAGGAGAGACCCATGGAATCAATAGTAACTACTTGGATGATCTCATTCAACTATATTCGAAAGCATAATCCTAGGGCTGCAGATATTTTAGCCTTAATGAGCTTCCTCGACAGGCAAGAGATTCCAAAATCGCTGCTAGTTTATGAGGGGGAAGATACGCTAGATTTTAGCAAGGCAGTGGGAATGTTGGACGCTTTCTCCCTAATTGCCATAAATGATCATCGCGACAACTACAGGATGCATCGCTTGGTTCAACTAGCAACTCGCATATGGCTCTCTAGAGGCGATGAGGGAGTAAAAAAGGCATCCTTAGCGCTAGATCTAGTGGCGAGGTATCTTCCGAGCGGCGAGTATAAAAATTGGGCGACTTGTGCGGTTTACCTGCCTCATGCAGAGGCTATCCTACATTCCGGTTGCGAAGAATATCCCAATGCCAACCTAAAAGCACGAGCTACTATACTTCTCAATGCCTCCTGGTATTTCAGAAACCGAGGCCAATTTGAAAGGGCAGAAACAAAAGCGGACATGTCATTTCGCCTGCGTGAAAAGATACTGGGGCCTAAACACCCCGATACTCTGGTCAGCGTCAGCAACTTGGCGGCAGTACTACATGACCAGGGAAGGTATAGAGCGGCGGAGGTGATGAACCTCCAAGCGCTTCAGGGGAGGCTAGAACAGTTTGGGGGAGATCACCCCCAGACGCTTGTCAGTTTCAGCAATTTGGCGTCAGTGCTTCAAGACCAGGGAAGGCACAAGGAGGCAGAGGACATGAGCCGAAAAGCGTTGAAAGGCCATGAGAAAGTGCTGGGAAACCAACACCCTGATACCCTAGCTAGCCTCGGCAACTTGGCACTAGTTCTTCAGCAGCAGGGGAAATTCGAGGAGGCCGAGAAAATGCATCGACAAGCATTGAAAGGGAGTATAGAGGCATTGGGGGCGGAACACCCTGACACGCTGGTCAGCCTCCACAATCTGGCGGAGGTTCTTCGCGACCAAGCACTGTATGAAGAGGCAGAGGAGGTGCACCGTCAGGCACTAGAAGGGGCGGAGAAAGTCCTGGGGGAAGAACACCCTTTCACATTAACTGGTCTTCATAACCTGGCAGAGGTGCTGCGGCACCGGGGAAAGCACAGCGAAGCCGAGGAGACACATCGACGAGCTTTGGAAGGGAGTGAGAAAGTGCTAGGGAGTGTACATCCTTACACGCTTACTAGCCTTCATAACTTGGCAGAGCTGCTTCGAGACGAAAAAAAGTTTGACGAGGCCGAGAAGATGCACCGATTGGCATTGGAAAGAAGGAGGGGGTCACTAGGGGGGGCACATCTCGACACACTAACGAGCGCCGATTGCCTAGCTCTAGTGCTTCAAGATCGAGAGAGATACAAAGAGGCCGAGAAGGTGAATCGTCAAGTCCCGAAAGGGTATGAAGAGGTAGGGAGGGTCCAAATACTATGGGCGGCTTTGGCAGTCTCGCACAGCAGCCCCGTATTAGTCCCTCGATATTACTGCAAGTACGGAGTAGAATACGAATTGCCGGTCGCCGAGAGTATAGAGAAAAGTGCCGGCAAAGGAGCCCTCCAAGACACCAATAATCCGGAGCAGCCGTGTTTCAGAATCAGAGGGAATGTGCCAAATCCGAACCGATCTGCCGGTCACTGGGAGGATCTGAAAAGGCGTGAGGGATTGTTTCTCGACACTGACTGGTATCTCGACTTTGCTGTACACTTTAAAAGCATGGAAAGCACACGCATACAGGGAGGCTGAGGAAATGAGCCTACTAGAACCTCAAAAGACACATTAAGATGTTGTGGAAGGAACATATTCCCGGCTGGCGAGACTTAGTAGCCTATCGCTAGTCGGGGGGGGGGGGGGGGGGAGAGCGGGAGGGCCCCCGCCCGACCTGCAGGGACGGTATGGGAGATAGAAAAACGTCAACGG
>JAGHQL010000237.1:0-31496 GCA_020080175.1 Glutinoglossum americanum | reverse complement strand
TTATGAGTTTACCTTTAATTATTTTAGCTATTTTTTCAATATTCTTTGGTTATACTAAAAGAAAGCATGACGGGGAAAGCTTGGAACCGCAGGGCAGGAGAGGAGGCAAAAATTGTAAAACCGGCGTTTACAATCCACAGACTGGCACCAAGAAAAATCCCTTTCCTGAATTCCAACGTTGTCCCGGCAGCTTTCAACGCCAGGTAAAAAATAAGAATAAACAGCATTACGATATTGGTAATCCCCGATACAATCGGGTAGAAATCGAGCAGGGTTACATCATTGCTTTTTGTTCGTGTAAACAATTTGTTCGTTTTGTACTTAAACCAAATCTGTCCGATTCTTGCTGTACTATCTTTTCCTGAATTGTATGTGGCTAAAAACTCTACAGGCGGAGCATAGTATTTTTTGGCATTAGGCCATATAAAATATTGCAGAAAATAACTTGGGTAATGTTTGATTATATATAGCCCATAATCTTTATATAATGGACCCATCGAGGCCCATTTTTGCAATTCTCCGGCACTCAAATCCCGGACGAACACACTTTCCCGATATTTATAAAGGGGCGATATACGCTTATCCCACATATACACAGTGCTTGCTAGTAGCCCCTCTGCCGGGTGTGTTTTGATGTTCCGGCTCGTATCAAAATAACGCCGGATCATATTGTCAAGATCGGTAAACCTGGCCGGAACAGGTTTGCGGTCGGCGCTGTCCACGAAACGATAGGCGTACATGGCGTTATTGGCCAACTGCCATCCGCTAAAAGGTGCATACTGCCACATGCCGGTAATCTGTTTATATCTCGCACTGGTGTACCCCATAAAAATACCCACCAGGAGTAAACTGAGCCCGGCGCCGGCAATTTTCTGTCGCAGGGGCAATTTGCTTAAAACAAAAGCCAGGACGGCTATTAGAGGGTAAATGATGGCGTTATAGCGTACCGTAAAAGTAACGAATAGCAGGATAGCATGCCATATGATAAGACGCTTGCTGGGCCGGTATATAACCCATAGCAGTAAACCAAACCAACACAGGCTGAGTGCCAGGAATAACGCATCGCTCGATATATAATTAGCCATGAAGAGAAACAAGGGGTTAAGCACAAAACAGCTAAGCAATGCTATCCGTGTAATCCGGCGGGGTTGATAAAAATAAAACAGGGTAAATACGAGAAATAGCCCACTTGCTTGAATAAAAAGATATTGGAAAACAACCAATGGCGCATCGGCGCTGGTAAAAACACTGAAGAGGCGTAAAAATTTGGCATAACCTATCATATAGGTATTTACATCCAGATTCTGGTATGCCGAATTCAGGTAGTTGAATGAGTCGCCATGAATAAAACCGGCATACGGGTAAAAATATTTTAAGATAATCAGTTCCAGAACAATGAGTAAGGCCGATATCACCAGCGTAATTTTATTGCCCTTTTTCTTGAAGACAAAATTACGGAAAGAGGTTGGCTCCCCCCCGGTGCTTTTATCAATTAAAATATCTTTTTGCATAACCGTGCAGAATGTATAAGTTCCAAACCTAGAAAATACAACTGCAGTATAAATGCGGTGTAAACTAATATTATTCATATAAAGAAAGGGCCGGCGTGTTGTATGCCGGCCCTTTCTTTATATGAATAATATTAGTTTATTGAACAGGCCATGTTGGTTGGCCCGTCTTCATTTTGTCGAGCGTAGCGATATATAGTTTTGATTGTGGGGCAATAGCTGCTACTTTTTCCTCAATTGCCAGTGCCTCGGCTGTTTGCCCTGCTTTATATAATAAGTTTGCATATGTGTCCATGAAGTATACGTCTTTATAACCACTTCTCCTCACCAAGGACTGCATCCACTTTGTAACAGTTCTTATTTGCGTTTTATCATTGCTATGAAGAAAAGTGTCCCAGGCGATATTATTAAGATTTCCTTCCTGCAGAAAATTAGTAGTATCACTGCCATATTTATCAATGTCCATAATAGCATATTGGATATACTCCGGCCAATGTGTTTTGAATTTATCGGTATGATACCTATACCACCTTACCTTTGCCTTGATAATATTTCTTTCTGCATAATCTGGCGTGTATTTTTTCTGTACTTTTTCTGCTATCGAGCTCCAGTCGGGTTCATTATTTTCTTTTAGGGCAGTTTCAAGCTTAGGGGCTATTTCCTCGCCGGTAATTACATAATCAATCGTTGACTTTGCATATCCCGGGCGGTGCATAGCGGCATCAATTTTTTCTGGGTGCTTATAAAACACCTGGAAAACTTTTGAATTTTTGCTGCTAAGGTATTTTGACATAAATTGGATATGTTGGGGAGTATAAAGGGAATCGTCTTTTAAAGGCAGCAAAACATGTGTGATATAGTCCTGGGCAATTTCAGAAGCCAGGCTTTTTTCTTTCATCTTAAGCGCTTCGTTGGCCATATCCGGCATCATGGAATAATCTTTTTTACCGACGCGGTAATTTTCAAGGAAGGTATAATATTGACTCTTGCTGTTCATGGCTGTATTGGCAAGTGCCATGAAACTGGCTGCGGCCTTATACCCTTGTTCCCTGTGAACAATTTTACCATCAGGTGAAAAAAAGAGGAACGTAGGGTAGGCCACGATATTGTATTGGTTATGTATCATTTTAGCGGTTTCCCGCCATCGCACTACGTTTTCTGGGTCTGCTTTGGTTGTATCCATTTGCAATTTTACAGATAGGAATTTTGAGTTCATGAGCATTCCTACGCTATCCTGCGAATATATCTTTTGGTCCATGACCCGACACGGACCGCACCATGTCGTGTAACAGTCCAAAAAAATATACTTTTGTTCGGTTTTCGCTTTTGCCTTGATTTGTTGCCAATCCATATTTTCTATAAACCTGATACCATTCGTTTGTTGCGCAAAAATCATGGAGGGGATTACAATTAAAACAAAGCCGAATAATTTTCTCACCATACAGTATATTTTTATATGTTAGTAAATATATCGGCAGTATGCCGATAATAGGGGTTAACTAAGTGCTCTGCTACTAAACACACAAACCGCCGGGTGTAAAAACCGATAAGCAATAGGCTTCTTGTATCGAAGCCATTTTCTAAAAAAAACCATGATCTTATATATGCCAAAAAACCAATCGCATATCACGACTGATTTTTCACATATTTTGGTAGATAGACCTACTTATTTTTCAGCAAAAAAGGTTAGGTAATATTGTTTGGAGGGATAAATACCCCATGATCTATACAACAAGTAAGCGATGGTTGTTCCTACCGAAAAAAGCATCTTTTTAGCCCAAACCCCCAAAATAGTGCGACCGTATAGGCCAAATTGTCAATATGTATCGGTTTTTTGCTGCGCGCTCACCGTATTAAACTTAATTTATTTTGGTTGGCTTTAAGGTAAATGGAAAGCACAAAATTCATGAAATTTAACATCATTCCGGCCGTTTTGATAGCCATTATACCGGGATTCAGAGATTTCTATTATGCTTTTTACATGAATACCTTTTTTTTAATCTTAACTGCTATTGTTTGGGCTTTTATTCTCAACGATCGTCAGTTCTTAAATTTATCGGATAGAGAGAGAGGTCTGTTTTGTCATAGCCTTTGTAGCGACATATATTTTGCTGCGCTATCTTATCCCGGAACCATCGGGGAAAATGCTACTTAACACAATGGCCGGCAATTTTTCAAACACGCTTAATCAAACAGGTTTGCTGTTTTGAGAGCTTTTTCTGCCACCGGCATTGATTCCGGGATCTAAGGAGAATCTGTATATGATTATTGTCTTTCATTTGATAAGTGTTCCCTATATAATCATCTGTCTTAAAGATGGGGCGCTACGGGAGCTACGGTTATATATTCCTATATTTCTTAGCTCATTAATTCTTTCTGGGTTGAATCCGGATAAGTTCAGCTTTCGTTTTCTTAAACCGGCATCTCCTGCTGTTTAACCGCAGTGTAACAGCGTAAGTTGTGTTCAGATAAATATAAACGATGAAAAATAAAGCTTTTTTTTTAATCCTGCTTTTCTTGGCCGGTTGCTACGATAGACCCGTTACTAAAACCGGCCTGGAGGGGAAAGCCATTCCGTCATTTAACCTCCTGTTAGCCGACAGTACCACCCAAATTAATACCAGTTCTATTCCTTCCGGCCACCCGGTTGTGTTATGTTATTTTGGAACGCATTGTCCTTATTCTCGTGCAGAAATGGAAGCTATTCTAAAAGACATTAATGAATTGAAGGATATTCGTTTCTACATTTTAACGTCGGATCCATTCCCCTACATGAAGGGCTTTTACACACATTATCAACTGAAGAAATACGACAATATTACGCTGGGGCTTGATTATGCTCGTTTTTTTGGTAATTATTTTCAGGCACAGGGAGTACCCTATATGGCAGTCTACAACAAAGAAAAAAAATTAAATAGAGTATTTATCGGAAAGACGGATATTGCATTGATAAAAAATATAGCAGAAAATTGACTCCGGTTTCTTTATAGATGTGAGCTTTATTATATATAGGAATACACTCAATCAATGTCACAGCAAAAAACAGGGCCGCTCATTTTTACGCATTGGATATTGTCAGGCGGCGGGAACAAACGGTTTCTTTATTTCTTAGGGACATTGATCTTACTGGCTTTCATATTGTTCAAAGTATTATACCCTTATCCGGGGTTCACTCCCGATTCTGGCTATTACATAGAGATGGCCTCGGGCAGTAATTGGGTTAATACATGGTCCGTTGGGTATGCAAAGTTTCTTCGCTTGCTAAGTTGTATAAGTGTATCACATAATTTCTTAGTGTTGGTACAATTCTTTTTGCTACAGGGCGCTATCGTTTATTTCCTGTTCACTATTGTTTATTTATTTGATTTGGGTAAAATCATAGCACGTATTCTACTTATACTAAGTATGTTGAATCCGCTTATCTTTTATGTTGGCAATTTGGTGTCTCCCGACGCGTTATTTGCCATGGTAAGTCTTATTTGGATTACCCAAATATTGTGGATATTGTATTCGCCTTCAGCTCGTTTATTCGTGTGGCATGCTATAGTTGTTTTGCTGGCTTTTATGATTCAACCTAATGCTTTACACATGCCGGTATTAAGTATTTTTGTGATTATTTTTTCACATATCCGGGCCAGGATTCGGGTAGTAGCTATCTGTGCGATTGTTTTTCTGCTCGGATGCACTTTTATACAGCCTCGTTATTCATATCGAAAAACTCTGGGAACAGGTCAATATTCCCCTTTTGTTGGGTGGCAGTTGGCCGCTAATGCGTTATATGGATACGCACACATTTCATTAAAAGATAGTATTACGGCACCGCCTCCTCAATTTAAAGAATTACAGGCGCTTGTTAATAGCCATACAAAGTGGGTGCATAGGATCCCGTCCTTTCTGCGTGCCGATAGTAAGCCCAATACCTACTATCTTTGGGATGAAAATTCACCCTTAAAAACCTATGCACGGATTCAGTGGCACGATGATAGCGTCGCTGGTTATTTTAAAGTATGGGCAAAAAATGGCTCGTTGTATGCATCCTACGGTCAATGGTTGATGAAAAAATATCCTAAGGCATTTCTGAATTATTATATCCTGCCTAATGTAATTAATTACTATGTTCCTCCAGGTGAATTTTTGATAAAGTATAAAAATGGGGTAGACTCTGTTCAGGCTAACATTGCTAAATGGTTTGAGCTAGACGGAAATAAGGTATTTTATCGGCTTGGTACCTCACAGACGAACGTTGTTGCAGGTTGTTTACAGGTATTTTTAGCCACCGATAATCTCTTGTTTTTTATAGGGTTTATTGCACTCCTAACTATTGGGTACTTTCGCAATAATGACATTTTAAAAAGGATATTTATCTGGTGTTTCATATCCTGGTTTTTGAGCATGGGGGTTAGCGTTTTTTCTTGCCCCGTCGTGCTTCGGTACGGACTGTTTCCAATGATAATAACAAGTACGTTTTCGATACTTTTTATCCGGCTGATTATTCGCCAGGCATACGCTCCCAGGACTGCTTTATAGTGCGTTTGTTATTTAATACTGCCCGCAATCATGCTGCAGTTGTGGGTAGTACTTTTGTTATATACAGTTAATCGGCCCAAAGCTGCTCGAAAATGTAGAAAATTTCATGTAATGAGAAAAGCTAAAATTATGCTACTGGCGATTGTGGTGATTACGATTGTTGGCGGTGTGCTGGCGTTTAAAGCTAAAAGAGCCAATGGATTGACGTTTTGCACTACGTTAGGAATTTCTGGTGCTACCCCGATAGACTTTTTATGCCCAATGACTATTCAGGATGTTACTTTTAGTGCCAACCCTACATGGGTGTATGTATTTTATGTTGGAACGGATGCAGATGATTTTTGTCCCCAGGCCGATCAGGCAATACAATGCCGTTATACCGGGTTTATGGAAACAGAGGGCGATTAACCACCGTCGTATGCTGGAGATAGTTAAAAAAAGAATGATGCTAAAATCATTAAAAACGAGTAGGCATTGTTTATCAAATAAAGTTTAGCTTTTTAAAACTAAAAAGCAACCATTGTTATGAAAAAAGCAAAAATCATGTTATTTGCAATTGCAGTTCTTGCCATAGCCGGCGGGGCATTGGCGTTTAAAGCAAAGACTGTTAATGGGCTTAAGTATTGTACTACTGACGGCGTAGATGGTCAGGAACCATCAAACTTTACATGCCCGGCATTTATTGCTGCAGTAGATTTCAATGGAAGCCCTATTTCTGATCCTTACGTTTTTTATATTACTACCGCAGGGGATGAATGCCCGCAGGCTGGAAGTGCTGTGAATTGTGTAGGTAGCGGTTACATGCAGCATAATGGCTAGTATGTTTATTTACTACAACTGTAACAATATTGTAAATCCCTACAGTTGTTCCTTTTGTGGGCAGTTTTTTTAGATAAAGGGGGACATGTCTCCCTTTATTGTTCATTACTCCCATCTTCTCATTGTTATTTTCCTCAGAAATTGCTCTATGGAATCCGGCTTTCTTTTTCCAGGGCCAGTCCGGAGTTAATCCCTTTCTTTTTAGCCGGTATAGGTTCCGCCATCCAGTTGGGCACAGCTTTGTTTTTCAAATAGTAGTCGAAGAATTGTGTCATACGGATGGTGTAATCTCTCGCTTCTTTCTGCCCAAGAAGGTGATTGCCTTTATCGTATTGCAGCATCCATACCTTTTTATTCAAACGGCGAAGGCCGGTAAACAGTTCTATCGCCTGCTGGCCCCAGTTGATTCCGTCCGCTTTATTGTGCATTATTAACAACGGTGTCGTCACTGTTTTTAATTTAAAAACGGGTGAATTGGCGATGTATAAATCCGGGTTATCCCATAGGCTGGTTCCCACGCGAATCTGACCCGTTTCATAGTAGTTCATGTGAAACTTTTCTCCCAGCACTCCACCATAGTCGCTGATAAGATCGGAGAACCCGGATGCGGTCGCTGCTGCGGCAAACAAATGGGTATGTGTTACGAGGTAATTGGTTTCAAAACCGCCAAAACTATGCCCCTGGATGCCCATTTTATGAGCATCTACATAAGGCCGTTTCGATAAATACGTTGCCGCGGACACCACCGAATTATAGGCGCTGGCGCCGGGGTTTCCTATGGTATAATAAATGTCCGGGGTAAATACAAGGTAGCCATGACTTACAAACCAGGGTATATTCAGGTCCCCCTCGCAATACATGGGTCGCGGGAATTGATATAATTCCTGTGATAGCTTTTCATAATAAAACAATATAAGCGGGTATTTCTTTTTTGGGTCAAAATCTTCCGGCTTGTATAAAACGCCCTGGCTGGTCCTTCCATCCAATTGCTTCCAACTGACAAGTTCTGCTGTCAGCCAGTTCCAGTCTTTTTGTGGTTGAAAATCGGTTAGTTTGCTGAAGTCCTTAAAATTACGGGTGATAACATAATTGCGCGCCTCCGTGGTGCTTTGGTATTGCAACAACCATATATCTGTATCCCGTGCTTTAACGGGTTTCATTTCATACAGCAAATCATGTGGAACCTGGGAAGCTGTATGCCAGTACATACCGGCCTCCATTGTAAGTAATTTGGGAAGGGCCTTCGGGTTACTTAACTCAACCCGGTAAAAACCATTGTGCTTATTGCGCGTATTAAAGGCAACTAAAACCAATGAGGACGTATTATTAATGTTGTTGCCCGGTAACGGATCTTCCAGTAGCCTGAATTTGATATGGTGCTGAAAGCCATAACCACCTGTTATATTAACGGGTGAATTAAGTCCCCGCACATCCACTTTCCAGATATCATAATTGTCATATATTAATATAGTGGAATCCCCTTCCAGCCAACCGGCAATCCCTACTGCCATAGGTAAAATTGGCCGGTCGTTATATTCATTGCTCAAAAGGGTAGGTATATTCTTTGATATCCCCCTGGCTTTACCGGCCACGATATCGTAACTAAAATACTGGGCCTGTTTTTGGTCGTAGTATACCAGGTAGTTGCCTTTGGGGGAATATGAAAACGGGTAATATTGCCCCTTCCCCAATAACTGCCTGGTTCCATCCTTCAGGCTCAACCGCCAGCAATATAAAGGCGTTTGTAACCAGAATTTATCGGTCAGGGCCAATTCGCTCACAATGGTAAACCTGTCCTTAACGATACCAAGCGCATAACTGGCTCTCTCTGCGCCCAGGTAAAGACGTACAATCCGGCTGCCGCCGGTATCAGTCACCATGCTGTGTAAAACAGGTTTTTTTAGTTCCGATAACTGGGTCTCCTGCAATACCGAATCCCGGTAGCTCCACACGTCTACACCAGCGGCATCCGGGTCGGGCAGGGTGGTATCAGCCAGTTCTTCAACCTTAAAAAAGATATACCCATCGTCGTTGCTAAATTGCAATGCGTTATTACTAATACGGGTTCGGGGGAGGAGCCCGGCTGATTGATTGGTAATGCGTAAAGAAGCCTTCGGCATCCCGGGCTGGTAATACCAGATACTCCGGTCTGTTCCAGTTGCATCCCTGAGCATAAATAATAAACGGGTCCCCTGTGCGTTAAAAACATACTTTTCTATTGTAAATTCTGGTTTGCCCCCGGTCGCAGTGCTCCATACTTCCCGCTGGCTGCCATCCGACAAATCTATCCATTGCAGGCCATTACTGGTTTGTAATAACAGTACCCGCCCATTTGGGTCAAAAGAATAACTGGTAACCCCGTTGAACCGTTGCTGCCGGCCGCTGGTGAGGTTCTGTAACACCAGGGGGGGGGCTGTTTGGTTTAACTGGTAGGCCAGCCAGTCTCCCCGGCCGTTGGAAAGCAGGGGCGCATTTTTTACGCCTGCTACATAGCTAGTAATATCGGTCCCTAATTGCAGTTGACAGAGCGTGTCTCCGCACATAAAAATGTATTGTTTGCTATCACCGGAAAAAAAGCCTTTCCCGGCTTTGAGAATGTTTTTTTTCCAGTTGCTGGTCAGCGATTGGATAACCAATGCAGCACTGCCAATGGGCTGGTTGGTCACGGTGTAACTGGCATAACTGCCATCATTGCTGAGGGCCGGATTTTGTAGTTCCGGCCATTGTTTCCAAACGCCCGGTTCCAATGCAGGCTTTTGTGCGAGAACTGATAATGGAAACAGGGCGATAATAACAATAGACTTCATGGTATGCATAAATCAATAATAATTGTCAATTACGGGGGAGGTGCGGCCACGTTAACACGAGTGCTTTGCAGGAGTAGGCCTAAGGTACAACAAATTAACTGATACCCGCTCTCTGGTAAATATACAATTAAGGGATGTTTTTTCCCATGCATGCAGGGCGTTATAGAGAATTGCCCGGCAACCGGCCCTTTTATTTTATACCGCAATATAGCCGCAGGTAACGGGTGTAGGTTTGTCAGGCAAAGCGCATTGCATAATACTGCAGGTTGTGACTTGCAAGCATGGCCTGCCAAATGGGGTTGCCGAAAACCATCAAAAACGAGTAGGCATTGTTTATCAAATAAAGTTTAGCTTTTTAAAACTAAAAAGCAACCATTGTTATGAAAAAAGCAAAAATCATGTTATTTGCAATTGCAGTTCTTGCCATAGCCGGCGGGGCATTGGCGTTTAAAGCAAAGACTGTTAATGGGCTTAAGTATTGTACTACTGACGGTGTAGATAGTCAGGTACCATCAAACTTTACATGCCCGGCATTTACTTCACTGGTGGATTTCAATGGAAGTCCTATTTCTGATCCTTACGTTTTTTATATTACTACCGAAGGAACAGAATGCCCGCAGGGTGGAAGTGCTGTGAATTGCGTAGGTAGCGGTTATATAGAGGATAATGGATAATTCCTAGTACGTTTATTCAAAAGAGTCGAATAACTGTAGCAATATAGTAAATCCCCTACAGTTGTATTTTTGTAGACAGTTTTTAAATGAAAGGAGTAAGTTTGACCTACTCCTTTCATTTTCATTGGTACAATCTTCTCAGTTATCATTTTGGAGAAATTGCTTTATGGGATTCGATGATAATAATTTAATATTTCTTATATTTTGTTCATTTTTAATGCTTTTTAGGCTACTCCTGCTTAATTCTACAATAAATCTACTCTATTTTGTGGGAAAATGATCTGTTTCCTTGTTTTTATATTAGGGCAGTGTTATCAAAAAGTTATTCTTTCGCTATCGTACTGTTCATTGCCATTAATTCATTGAACCACTTATTCAAACGAACACGCACATTCCTTTCCTGATAATTTTCTAGAATAGAAGGGTGGTGAAACTATAATGTCTGGCATTCAATCTGTTTCAAGCTACATAAGTTAAGGCTGAAAATTTGACTGGTTGTTTACAAATCTTTCGTAAAATCTAAACTAACTCCAATTATGAAACTTGACCTTCAAGAAGAGCGCTGGTATAAAAAAGTACGATGTAGAAAATGGGTTTTTACGATAACTTTTCTTTTCTTACTTCTAATTGTTTCTGTAAGAGAAGTCACGGCCAAATGTATAGCGCAGACTATTACATTGAAAGAAAAAAATGCACCATTGGAAAAAGTGTTTGCAGCCATTGAGAAACAGAGTGGGTATTATTTTGTCTATAATAATATGCAATTAAAGAGGGCTCACCCAATTACGATTGATATGATTAATGCCAGCCTCGAACAGATACTGGCCATTTGTTTTAAAGATCAGCCGTTTACTTATTCCATAGTTGATAAGCTAGTGGTGGTAAAAACAATTGTTCACACTTACTCGAATTCGGATTTTAATAACGAAGGGCCCCCATTACGTATAAAGGGCCGTGTGCTAAATGAGAATGGCGAACCAATCGCGGGGGTTACTGTAACGATAAAGGGGACGAAGACGGCTACCTTCACCAGCAATGATGGAATGTTTAATTTAGAAATTGAAAATAAAAATGTAATTCTACTCTTTACTGGCTCCAACATCGAACCATATTCGATGAATACGGAAGGTCGCTCTGATTTAATTATACGACTGACTAAAAGAGTGACACTGTTGGATGAAGCTGTCGTCATTCCCTATGGTGTTACAACCAATCGGATTTTAGTAGGCAATATCGGAAAGGTTAAGGCTGCAGATATAGAAAGGCAGCCGGTAAGTAATTTACTACTCGCTCTGCAGGGCCGGGTGCCGGGGCTTTTTATTTCACAAAGTAGTGGTAGATTAGGATCTGGAGTTACTGTCCGTATTGAAGGGCAAAACAGCATTAGAAATGGATCTGATCCATTATATATAATTGACGGTGTACCGATTAATTCCCAGTTGCTCACCACTGGGGTTGATGCCGCGTTAGGTAACTCGTCTGGAATATATGGCGGATCTACTTCCGGAAATGGAAGTCCGTTAAGCTACATTAATCCAGGTGATATAGAGTCCGTTGAAATATTAAAAGATGCCGACGCTACTGCTATATATGGGTCGCGGGCTGCAAACGGCGCCATATTAATAACCACTAAAAAAGGTAAAATTGGTACAACAAAGTTAGATTTAAATTTTCAGCAAGGCTGCGGACAGATAACTAGAGGTCTTAAAACATTGAATACTTCGCAATATCTGGCTATGCGAAGAGAGGCAAAGGCGAACGATAATGCCGCTATACTATCAACAGACTATGATATTAATGGTTTATGGGATACGACTCGTTATACGAACTGGGAAAAGACGTTGGTAGGGAATCCGGCCTTGTATACTAAAATGAATGCTTCGGTATCCGGCGGAAATTCAATTGTTCAGTATATTGTCGGTGGAGCATTCCATCGTGAAACGTCAGTATACCCGGGTAATTTTTCTAACAAGCAGGCTTCATTTCATTTTAATATCACAACCACGTCCGCCAATCAAAGAATTCGTATGGCATTTTCAGGAAATTACATGGTAGATAACAATCAACTACCTAACATCGACATTACCAGCCAGGCAATTCTCTTCGAGCCTGATGCCCCTGCCTTATACAATGCAGACGGAACTTTAAACTGGATGCCTAATTCTACCGGGGTGTCTACTTTCAATAACCCGCTTCAATATTTGTATAATACTTATAGTAACAAGACAAATAACCTTATAGGGAATTTCTTAATAAGCTACCAGGTTGTTAAGGGATTGGAATTTAAAAGTAGTTTTGGATATACAAATATGCAGACATCTGATATGATACTTAATCCACTGAGTGCTGTTAAGCCAGAAAGTAGGCCAACTGCCATTAGGGCAACAAGTTTTGGCTCAAGAACAATGACTTCGTGGATTATTGAGCCGCAAGTTGTTTATAATAAATTATTTAAATCAATGAAAGTAAATATATTGTTGGGGGCAACGATTCAGCAAAATTCTAACATGGCCAATTATATTTATGGGTATGGGTATAATAGCGATCTTTTAATGAAAGATATAAAATCTGCCCCCTCATTACTTGCAGTCAGCTCTAGCGCAATTGAGTATAAATACAATGCTGCTTTTGGGAGAGTAAATTATTCTTGGCGCGACAAATACATATTTGATTTTACTATCAGAAGGGACGGGAGTAGCCGATATGGGCCGGAGAATCGGTTCCATAATTTTGGAAGTACTGGCGTCGCATGGATTTTTAGCGAAGAACCCATTTTTAAGAAGTATTTGCCTAAATTAAGCTTTGGTAAATTGAAATTTAGTTATGGAACAACGGGTAATGATCAATTTGGAGATTATTCATATTTAAATTTATATTCAACTTCAACTCCCAATGTTCCATACCAAAATACGCCGTCTCTTAGTGTCAGCGGTCTTGTAAATCCTGTTTTGTCTTGGGAAAATACAAAAAAGCTAATGGCTGGACTCGATCTTGGATTTATTAACGACCGCATTCTTTTACAAATGGTTTATTCTAAAAATAAATCTACCGGGCAAATAATATCTTATAAGTTGCCAAGCATAGCAGGTTCATCAAACGTTCTTGAAAATTTTCCCGCAACGGTTCAAAACCAAACTTGGGAATTGAGCGTTACAGGTAATTTAATTAAAAAAGCATCTTTCAGTTGGACTGTTAACTTCAATCTTACAATACCAGAAAATAAACTGCTCTCATTTCCTAATCTTTCCTCTTCTACTTTTGCTAATTCCCTGATTGTTGGGAAATCATTAACAATAGTTCAATTGTACCCTTTTGCAGGCGTAGATCCTTCAACGGGACAATACTTAGACTTGGATAGCCATGGTAATCCAACCATAAAGCCAGTTGCGCTCACGGACAGGTCAATAATTTTGGACCTTGCACCCAAATGTTATGGAGGGATCCAGAATAGTATTAATTATAAAGGGATGGAATTGGTTGTTTTCTTTCAGTTCGTAAACCAAATAGGTCGGAATCTTTCTTTTTATAATGGTGTAAATACCCCAGGAATATTCTCGCCCGGCGGTAGTAATCAGCCTGTAACTGTATTGGAGAGGTGGCAACGGCCAGGGGATATTTCTGCCATACAAAAGTTTACGACGGCCTCCTTAAGTAGTACGAATAACGCTACGCTTAGTAATTATTTGTATACCGATGCATCATATTGTAGACTTAAAAACATCTCTTTATCTTATCAAATCCCCGCTAAGATAGTACAGAGTATTCGTATGCAGTCCTTAAAAGCATACGTGTCAGCGCAAAATCTGCTCACATTTACAAAATATAAAGGGCTTGATCCTGAAACAGGTGGAACGAATTTGCCACCACTCCAAATGGTCACCGTTGGAATACAGGCAGGACTTTAAAAACAAAAAACATATGCGGATAATTAATTTGTTTGTAGCGTTTACTTTCTGTTTTGAAATTATAAGCTGCAAAAAACTTGCCGAAGTGCCGCCGCCATCCACCAGGCTTACTCAAACAAATGTATTTTCGACGGATGAAACGGCGATATCTGTTATGACGGGTGTTTATTCAAAGATGGCTTCAACGACTAACTTTGCAACCGGGGTTGGAAGTATTTCGGTATATGCTGGTTTGTCTGCAGATGAATTTAATTTGTATAGTGGTGTTTCAAGCACATCTGCATTGACCTACTATTTCAAAAATGCGCTGATTTCTACGTCGGCTGGGACTGAATTTTGGACCACAGCTTATAGTTATATTTTTACTTGCAATTCGATGATTGAGGGCCTTGCTAATAACATATCTTTAACGCCAGGTATACAAAAGCAATTAATGGGTGAAGCCAAATTTGTGAGAGCATTTTGTTATTTGTACATAATTAGCCTATACGGTGATGTGCCTTTGGTTACGACTACTGATTATACAGCGAATTCATCACTTATAAGATCTCCTAAAGTGCAAGTTCTTGAACAAGTCATTTCTGACCTAAAAGATGCTCAATCAATGCTAAGTATGAATTATATTGATGGAAAATTGCAAGCCTATTCAGGTGGTAGTATTGAGCGGCTTCGCCCAACTTTTTGGGCGGCTACGGCCTTGTTGGCACGGGCATATTTATACAAAAGTGACTATGTTGGTGCCGAAGCTCAGGCTAATAGCCTGATTAATAATGGGACAGTTTATAAATTTGCTTCTTTGGATAGCGTGTTTCTAAAAAACAGTACGGAAGCAATCTGGCAATTGCAACCAGTCAATGCAGGTCATAATACTGAAGATGCATGGGTTATGGTATTACCATCAACAGGCCCTACGACCAGCTATCCCGTTTATTTGAATCAAAATCTACTGTCTGCTTTCGAACCGAATGACAAGCGTAAAGTAAAATGGGTCAATAGTGTTACGTCAGGCATCATCACCTATTCTTATCCTTATAAATATAAAAGTGCAACACTAAATGCCAGTATTACAGAATACCTAATGGTACTGAGACTTGCAGAGCAATACTTGATTCGTGCAGAGGCGAGAGCTCAACAGGGCAATACCAGCGGTGCGTTATCTGATCTTAATGCTATTCGGGCAAGGGCGACCTTGGATCCTTTTGTTACTACTGATAAAGCTACGTTGTTGGCTGCTATCCTACACGAAAGACAGGTAGAGCTTTTTACTGAATGGGGCCATCGCTGGCTGGATTTAAAGAGGTTTGGAGCAATAGATGCAGTAATGAGCATTGTAACACCACAAAAGGCTAATAATGCGCCCTGGCAATCCTACCAGCAATTATATCCCGTGCCTGTAGCGGATATTCTACTAGATCCTAATTTATCACAGAACGATAAATATTAATTTATAGCTGATTTAAAATTATATCTATCCTTGTTGTGTTGCTTTTCTATATACAAATTCCACTAGCATGAGTCCTAAGGAAAATGTAAGTATCATTGGAAAAAGCTGGTAACGTAATACAATAGGTGAGGCAAAAACACTGAAGCCAAGGTTAATGGCCCATATGCCAAGAATAAGCCGTAATGCCGGCGAGAACAATTTTCGTTGGTCTTTAAAACCATTCAACACGATAAAACCAATTAATCCCGCTGCAAAAACTACATTGATAATTGCTAGAGTGATAGGGTAATAATTGAATAAAGGAAGTTCTTTTGAATAGCCTTTTACCTGATTGGTTTTATACCCAAACCAGGTTTTGGCTGATTTGTCTACCTGCTTTTTTTTCATGTTGTATTCACCTAGGAATTCTACTTCAGGCACATAGTAATGGATAGTGTTGGGCCAGATATAATATTTAATAAATTCAATTGGGTGCTGCCGGATAAGCCAAGAGCCATAAGCCGAATAAAAAGGGGCAATACTAGCCCATTTATCAAAGTATCCGGTAATAGTATCTTTTTTTGTTTTGTTACTTAAATATTGCCGCAGGGGCCCCCCCCACAGATAATAGATATTAACGGTAGAATCAGGACGGTGTCTGAGCTTACTGAGCGAATCTATATGCGAACGTACCATTTTATCCAGCGTGGTGAATTGTGCCGGTGGCGCGGGGCTTTCCTTGTATACATGGCTGTACATAAATAGAGCATTGCTTGCAAGCTGCCAACCCCCGAAAGCCGAGAATTGTCGTTTTCCGGTAACCGATTTATATTGATTACCGGTATGCCAGGCAAATAAGAAAACCAATAAAAGAGATACCCCAAAGGAAGCCGATTTGAGCCTCCAGGGGGTTTTTGACACTAGGAATACGATAATAGAGATAAAAGGATATACAAGGGCATTCAGCCGCAGCATAAATGCCAGTAGCAAAATAACCCCGTGTATGTATAACAGCCAGGGACGCGGCCGGTACAGTATCCAGAGTAACTGGGTAACCCAAAGCAGGCTAATGCCGATAAACAGGGCATCGGCCGAAATATAGTTGCTGATATATAAAAAAGCAGGATTGATTATAGAAAATGCCCACATAAGCCAACGGGTCAACTTACCCGGTTTCAGAAGATACCATAACGAAAACAAAAAGCAAAGCACCGAAGCCTGTAAAAACAGATACTGGAAACCCACTAGCGCCGTATCCGAATGCGTAAAAGCACTGAAAATCCGCAAAAATTTCGAATACCCTATCGGCCACATATTGATATCCATGTTCTTGGTCGCCGCATCCAGGTAAGAATACGAATCAGGCATGAAGTTAGGGTAGGGGTACAAAAATTTGAATAACACGAATTGCACTATCAAAAACACAAAAGAAGTGATAATAAGGCCTTTGTGCTTTCCAAATAAAAAGTCCCTGAACCCATTCCCGGGGTGTGTCAAAGACGCACCGATACTCCCATTCGCCCCAATTGGCCCCAATTCGCGTTTATTCGCGTGACTGTTTTTTTCCTCATGATATTCCTGTTCCGTATTGATTTCCCATATATTGGCTTTGCTGGTAATGCCCGCACATATATTATCTACCGCCGTCATCGCCGTCAACATCGAATGATCTGTATTATTATACTTATGCATACCGTTGCGACCTACCAAAAACAGGTTTTCAAAACCATCGGTATACTGACGTATGATATCGAAGTGCTCATAGGCGCCAAAATAAGCCGGGTAGGTTTTCTCCATCCGCTGCACCGTAAGGTCCAACACATCCTCCTTGGCCGCTAGTCCTATTTTTTCCAGTTCATCAATAGCAATGCATTTGATCTGCAGGTTATCCTGCTGCCAGAACGTATCCTCCTTATTACAAAAATATTCCATTCCTATCCAGGTGGTATTTGGGTCTTTTACCATATATGGCCCCCAGTTATTATATACCTGTATACGGCCTACTTTAACGTCACGGTCCTGTATATACAACCAGTTGTCTTCCAGCGGTACCGTCAGTTGATTGAGTAAAACACCTACATTTACAAAATCACGATATTGTAACCCTGCAGCTACTTCTTTCACAACTGCCGGAACAGCATCGTTCATGCCCGCTATAAGCTCTTGTACCGGCATGGTAGAAAAGAAATAATCACCCTCATACCGACTGGTTTCTCCGCTAATGCTATTGGTAACGCTCACCGCAGTAATGGCATGCTCTGTTGCCTCGATATGGGTTACATTACAATGATGTAAAATTTGCCCGCCCATAATCTCCACACGACGGGCTATCTCCTCCCACATTTGGCCTGCGCCAAGCGGCGGGTAGAGAAACTGTTCCACGAGGCTGGTTTCCGTTCCTTTTTGGCCAATGACCCCCGTCTTTTTTTTGCTCCTCAATCCCGATTGAATCGCATGCGCAATAGCCTTGCTGATCGAAACGCCTTTAATGCGTTGCGCCCCCCATTCGGCCGGTATTTCATCGCAGGGTGTTCCCCAAACTTTTTCCGTATAATCCTTAAAGAAGAGTAAATACAACTTTTTCCCAAAACGGTTAATAAGAAAATCTTCTAAACTTTTTTCCTGTTTCCTCGGAAATAGCCTGGCCATTAGGTACGACCACATGATTCCTATAGTGCGCACCAGGCCCAGTTTGCGCAGCGTATCAATCGAAAGCTTAATAGGATAAGCAAAAAACTTCCGCAAAAAATAAATCCGTGTAAGCCGCTGAATGACCAGCATTTTGTCCGTAGGCGTCTTCGCGTCGTTTGCATTATTCGCCTCATTAGCGCTATTTGCGTTCCCATTCGGGTTATTAGCATTTACGCTAACCGTACGCGCCTTATTCTGATAATGGATCGTAATCCCATCACCTCCTTTTGTCTCCAGTGGCATCACATTCAGCCACCAGTTCATGACCCGGTCCGACTTGGAGAAAAACCGGTGCGGTCCCATATCCATCCGGTTACCATTATAATTCACCGTTTTGGATAACCCGCCGATATCCGCCGACTTCTCCAGTATAATAGGCTTGATGCCCGTCCGTTTCAATAACTCATACGCTGCCGTAAGACCCGCCGGTCCCGCGCCGATAATAATGGCTTTCTTCCCCATAACAAAAGGTTTGAATGTAAAACAAACTTAGCCAAGGACACTGCGACGAAATGGCAGCGGGTAAACCGATACTAACCAGGAGTAATAATAAAACTGCCGATAGCGAAGGTATATACAAAATTCTTCGGTTTCATTTAATAACGAGCTGGTATTTACTGAACTTGAAGCGGATGTGGATTTAATACTCAATATACTGAATATAAATAAAAAGAAACCAATAGTTGAAATTGCATCTCATTTTGAAAATATTTATAAGCATTCCTGGCAATTCTTTTAGATATGTATCGGAAATAAGAACCACAGTAAAATAGTTAAGTTTTTCATATACGCGGTTATAAAGTATTTTTACAACCCTACACGACGCCACTGCTGTATAAATGCGGGTAAATCACGGCTAATTTGTATGGTATGATGGGCAACATCAATTCTGCTAAGCAGCACAGAACCAAGAAATAGGGGAATATACAGACGCACTTCCCATAAGACTCCGTTAGCCAGGCAAACGAGGATATAAGGGAGGTTAAACAAGTGATAAAAGAAAATCATATATTTGTTTTCTTTTTTAAGTGAAATCGTGAGCGTGAGCATTAGAAACAATCCCCAGCATACCAGCCCGGTTATATTCAGAGTATTGGTGAAATCGCCAGCCATAGTATTGATTAGATGTGCATCGAGAGGGTTAGTAACAAAAATTCTAAGAAGAATGTAAGTACATATAAAACTAGCAAATAAAAAGAACACCCTTTGTATTGTTTGCTTTGAAATACCCTCTTGATGAAATAGAAGTAGTCCTAGGATTGTCAGAGTTAAGGCGGAGGATTCCCTGTTTAGCGTTGAAGTGATAAGTAGAATGCACAATGTAAACAGCCTGAGTATATAATTTCTTGGTACGCGGGCTAAGAAAAGATAAAGAATAAGTAAATGCAGGAAATAGCTTGAAGTGTCGTAAGGAGTAACAACAAATTGAGATAAATTAATGATAATAGGAACTAAAAATAAAAATAGATATTTTTCAGTATCAGTTAATATAAACACGCCATTTGTGCCCAATAATAGCGACCAAATGATAGAGGCCAGGACTAAAAAAAAGGTGTTTAAATAAAAAAAAGAATAATATAAATGTTCTGACTCGCCTTTTGTGTGTGGAAAAACCCAAGAATGGGTTTCTTTTTTAGGAATATATTTTTTCAGTTGATTATCCAAACCTACCAGCAAATACTTACTTAGTAACCGATATTTATACACATCACGACTAAATACTTCATCAAACATTTTCCGATCGAATATAGCCCTTGTATAACTGCTGTTAAACCCGAAATACACGATTTTGCTTGTTACAACGGAAAGCGTAACGGCCAGTATAAGCGCTGGAAAGACACGAAATTTCATATATACCAAACTTAAGGATTGATACTGCGGGTAGGGTGCAGTTTTAATTGGTCGGGATTCAGCCTCCCAAGGGAAAAAGCACTTATAAATAAAGGAATATAGAGTCGTACTTCCCACAACACCCCGTCGCGAAAGAAGACGAAAATATATGGCAGGCTTAAAAGATGGTAGTATACAATCAGCCATTTGTTCTCTTGGCTGCTGGCAATAGCCACTGTAAGAAAAAAGAAGATGCCCCAGAAAAGTAGCCCAATTATGTTGGAGTAAACCAGCAGATTGCCCGCATTCCGGAAGTGAAAATATTGATGTGTAGGATCAACTACAAGCCATCGCAACGCCAGGTAGGTAGTCGCGAAAACCAATATCGGTATACAGGTTCGACAATCGTTTTCCTTATAATGCCCCATTTTTGATACATAATTACGGCAAGTAGGGAAATAGATAGGGCAGAAGATTCCCGGTTAAGTGTAGCTGGTAAAATAAGCAGGCTCACAACGGCTATAGCAAGGTAAAAATGGGTGTCGGCATAGCACAGGAATAAATACAACGTCAGGAGTTGAAAGAAATAACCGGGTACATCGTAAGGACCGACCACGAATTGTGATACATTTATGATTACTACTGCCAGAAATAGCCACAGCCATCTTTCGGTATCGTTGAGTACAAACACTTGTTTCAATTTCAGCAGCAGGGCCAATATAATGCTGGTAAAGCAAAGGAAAAGGGTGTTCAGGCAGTAAAACGAGTAATAAAACCATCCGGAACCGGTCTCTATCCTGAAAGGGATTGGATACGAACTCCTAGGCGGGGGCAAATGTCGGCTCAACCACCCATCAATCGCAAAAAGCAAGTATTGGCTTAAGATGCGGTATTTAAATACATCGTGGTCAAACATGCCATGAAAAGCTCTCCGCGAAAAAATAAGAGGGCCATATTTAGGCGTAAACCCAAAATATACGATCTCGCTGGTGACGATGGTAAGAATAATACCTGTCACAATAGCTGGAAAAATGCGGAATTGCATGAATAAAAATATCCCTACTTACTGCCGCTAGGGTGCAGTTGGTTATCTGAATCTAGCCTATTTTGGGGGCGAAGGCGGCCCAATCATAGACACAGAAGGTGCTGAAGAGCTGATTAGCTTAGTTTAGCGCTGGCAAAATCCACCATCACCTGCTGCGCCGGGCGGTGGATAATACGCATGATGGTCTGGCTGTTCTTTTGGAACTCACTCAGCAGCACGCAAAACCGGGTATAGCCATAGCCCTGCGGATTGGCTTTATGATACTCCTGCCATAAAAGCAAGCGGGTAACACCGGTGCGCTTCAGCTCTGATAGAAAATAGGGGATGCGGTTGTTATAATCCTGGCGGCGGGCGGCGTAAGGCAGTAAGGATACCGTTAAATAAACATAAGCAGGAAAGAAGCCCGTCTGGTAAGAAACATTTAATCGGTCGTTAAATACCGTAAATCGGTATTTTTCTGCCAAAAAGCTCCTTTTTTGATGGGAAAAGTATCTTCTTATATGTAATAGAATTGTCTGCCATTGGCATTGTTTATCCCCAAATGGCCCCTTTGCTAAAGGGCTGTTGACCTATACAAATGCTTAATATACTTGGATTGTCCGGGTTATTGTCTATTTCCATTATTGTGTAGGTTTATACTAAGTCAAAATTTCCATATTTTTTAAGATGTCTGATAGTGCAAAGCGTACTGCTTTTTTTCTTGTTTCTTTATTTGCCAGTCAGATCTCGAGTCTTTACATGAATCCCGGCCCAGTCAAAAGCAACATTATCGAAGCCAAAACCCTTACCAGGCAGTTACTATCCGATATGAATGCGTTCCCCGGAGCCTCAATACAAATCATCTCAATACCTCCGGTTTGGTATGCGTATTGGAAGAAGAGCTCGAGCGCCTGGCGATTAATAAAAGTAAGGCCGTTTTTTCTTGTGAAGGCGAAGAGTATAGAATAAACGCCGAATACGAAATTATCTTGTTCCGGATTTGCCAGGAAATACTGTACTATGTCTGCCAAACCGTTAAATCTGAATCCGTACGCCTGATGCTTAACTACGACCCTTGGTGCCTTGAAATAGGAATTCTTTATATGGGGTCGGATAAGGTGACGCCTGAGTCAGGCTGGATAAAAGATCTGCACCAGCGTGCTGCCCTTATCGGGGCCCAATTCAACACCCGGGTACAGGCCAGGAGTCGGATGTATTTTTATTGTAGGATCGATGACCCGGTTCTTGCTAAAGAATAAAATATGGAACTTATCGCTGAACAAACCGTTACACTCGCCATTGTTGATGATCATAACCTTTTCAGGAAAGGACTTATCAGCCTTATAAACCTTAGTCAGGGTAGGTACAGTTATAAACTGTTATTTGAAGCCGGCAATGGTGAAGAGATGCAAATCAACTTAAAGGAGGGGCTGGTACCCGATATTATCCTCCTGGATATTGATATGCATATTATGGATGGCTACAAGTCTGCCGAATGGCTACGCGAAAATTATCCGGCCATCAGGATTCTCGTGGTAACCATGTACAATTCGGATGATGCCATCCGGAAAATGCTCCGGTATGGGGTAAAAGGCTATCTCAGCAAGCATATCGATGTGGAAGACATGCAGGCAGCGCTGGAAAATATGGCAGGGAAGGGGTTCCATTTCTCAAACCGGGTCATCCAACTGGTGGCTGGTAATATAAAACAGGAAGGCGAGCTACCCAATTTCGAATCCCCACGCGATACCCCTTTCAAAAAAAGAGCAGGATTTCCTCCAATGGGTCTGCACGGGGCTCACCTATGTTGAAATTGCCAAAGAAATGTTCCTCAGCTATAAAACCATCGATGGTTACCGTGAAGATCTTTTCCGCCGCTTCGGTGTACACTCCCGCGTGGGCCTCGCTATGTACGCGGTAAAAAAAGGGCTGGTCACCCTGCAATAAACCATTCATTGAATAGACGAAATATAAGGGCTTTCCAGATAAAGCTAATGATAGTTACTGCAGGGACGCGATGAGGATGGGCTGGAATTTAGGAGATCCGTGCATCTTCCGTCGGGAGTTTCAGTCAAACATCAAATGCGCCCTCCCAAGGCGATTTTTCCAGCAATTGGAAATACAACGACTAAGCCGGATCAGGCATTTCTTGTTGTTGCGCAGCCACCGTCCATTCCTATAATTTTCTTATTGCGCGCCTGCGCTATTCCCTGATTCCGGCTCTTTTTTACCAACAATATATTTATCTATCATGTCCATAACAATTTCCGATACGTCATAATGGGCAATGTTATTTTGGTGATTGCCACCACTAGAATTATACTGAATGTTCCGTCCTATTGATAATTCACCGATAAGCCTAATCAGTTCTAATCTAAAACCCATTGCTTCTGCCAACACTTTCAGGGTGTCAGCGGGAATACTTGGACTATTTTCGAGCTCTTGTATCCGCATTTCCGTTAAGTTCGTTTTTTGACTAACGTCTTTTACTTTAATACCTTGGCCATCACGTAATAATTTTAAAATATAGCCCCAATGTATTATCGATTCGTTGGGAGATTTATTTAATGATGTTAACATATTCGGGTTTTTAGATGACAATTTTTTAAGAATATCTTCTTGTTTTTTTAGCTGTTTATGCATTTTGCTCAGTTCTTCATTAGTCTGGCTGAGTGATTGTACTTTTTTTTGTGCTTCAGCCAGTTTTTTGCGCTCTTTGCTTAATAAACTATTAGACAAAAGAATAGCCCGTTTAAGTTCTTCCTGTTCAGTGGCAGGAACCGGATGGCTGGGCTGGTCAACCCACCGAAAGAAAAAATTACCTTGTACATTAAGAAGGGCATTTCCTTCGTCAAAGTCCTTAATCAAATCAGTTGTTATGCCCAATGCTTCCGCCAGCTTTTCCAAAACTTTGTCCGGGATATATGCACGACCTTCAAGCCTGGAAATGTATTGCTGGCTCAAACCTGTCAACTCAGCCAGGGCCGCTTGCTTGATTCCGGCAACCTCCCGTATTTTTTGCACCTTTTTACCCAGGTGACTTTCCTTTTTTTCATTTTCTCTGTTCATGTCAGGCATTTTTTCTTACATATACCGCTTAATAAACGGATCGTCCGGTCTCGATCGGATTTTGTCCCGTTTCAGCGGAGGTAAGTGACTGCCTTGTTGTAACAAATATAGTAATGTGGATGCTAAGTACCACCTTTTTTTGTAGCATGGGTTTTTTACCACCACTATTGTTTCTCCCGGCTGGCCTTAATTGATTTTATTTGTAATCGTAACTGTAAAATAATAAACATTTATAAAATACAAGCACATATAGATAATCTCCTATAGCATACAAATTCCTTCTCTAAAGCTGCCAGGCTATAGTCAGGCGTATGGCTTGATGATATTTCTGCCGGGAAAAATTATACTTTTTCGGTGGGAATTTCTATTACGTACTTGTATTATCTGAGTACGCAATCTTCACTTACTTGTTTTACCAGGCAGTAGCTGCCCGTCGTTTTTCCTATCGCTGAAAAAATGTTGCTGTCCGGCATCATTATTATACTAAGGCATTAGTTGTATCTGTAATGTATCGCCTTTTGCATGTCATTGTCATCGGCGTCTATAACAAATTATACCAAAAAAACATCGTCATGGAACGCAAAGAATTACTCAAAAGCCGGGAATACTGGATTGTACAAATACAAAACAGCTTGTATAATGTTGTCGAAGATTACCGTAAGTCCAGGGATCTTACCAAATCAGCCCTTGCAAAGGAATTGGGCATCAGCAAGAGATATGTTTCTCAGGTTCTAAACGGCGATTTCGATAATAAGATAAGCAAACTGGTTGATCTCGCTTTACATTGCCGGAAAGTTCCGGTAATAAAATTTGAAGACATTAAAATATAAATACTTTGCTGCACCAATAGTAAGCGTTTAGTCCGCTTACCGAACTTCCAGTCGACCCCCCTGCTCTCCTTTATGCATAAAGGTGACGTCCTAAAAAAGGTTGACCGATAAGGGTGGCCGACAAAAAGGAAGAGTTTAAACGACTTATCGATGACCAGGTTAAAGATAATTAACGATCTAAAATGGGTAGTGTATCAGTTTGAAATTTGATGTTTGAGTGAGTAAGCAAAGGTTTTCTATCCTGGCCTTATGGCATAAACTTTGTTGCTGATTACAATGCTTGAATACGACGGAAATCTTTACTTTAGCCATTGTAATTTTTGAGTGGTATCTAAAATTACATTTCAGCCCTTTTTTTCCCAAAAAAGAAAAGGGCTGACCTTTTTGGTCAGCCCCAAATGAGGTATGGGGCAATAACGCTAATAAGCCTTTTTGACCTTTCGCGTGCTCGTTGGCCTGCGGTCAGGTTGTGTCTCCTGCGGCAGCCCGGCGTTATAATTCCTTTCTGCCCTATGTAATTGCTCGAGTGAGGTAACGTTCCTTAGCACCCGTATGGCATCGTCAGCTTCCGCCATGCGTTGGGTGTCCCCCGCATTGGCCTTCTTGGCCTTGTCATTTGTTATGCGCTGGATGGCTTCTTTTTTTTCTTTTTCCAGGTTAGGGTCGTTTTGTGCGGTCACTTTGTTGATGGTAGCAAGGCAGCAAAAAACAACGGCAGCGATCATTAAATTTTTCATGTTCGAAAGTTTATGGTTAAAAATAAATAGGTATTACTCTGGATCGACCGAAGCCGGCCCTCGCCCTTTTTTCTCTTGTGGGGTTTGTTGGTATAGCATTTTAAAGTAAGGTGTTTGTTCTGAATATTTTCCGCGGCCGTAAGGATCTGCGGTCGATGTGTCAATGATCTCTTGCAGCCTGATCTGGTAAAGTTCACGGATTTGCTTTTCCGAATAGCCTTTTGATAACAAGATCTCTGTTACCATGGTCCAGTCGAGGGCTTCATACGTTGAAGTAGGTGGCCGGGTCCCTTGCCAAACAAATCTCTTTTCCACTGGCTTAGGGGTGGCCAACCTATATTCACATCCCAGGTAAACGCCACCAAGCATTCCAATGGTGAACAAGAGCAGTGATTTCCCGATAAATGCCAACCCTTGAAATTTTGGGCGCAATGCGTCTTGTTCTTTTTCTTTTTGGGGGATAATGCCATATATGGCGAGCATCAAACCAAAAAGGCCGCTTATTGCCACACCAACGACAGGTGAATTGGAAGCGCCGATGATTGATCCCAAACCGGCGGAAAATATAAAGATGCCACCAAAAAACCATCTAATATTTTTGTTTTTCATCAAAGCGAAATTAGTGGTTGGGACATTAAAAATAACCGTGGAAAACACCCTTTTTGTGCTTTTTAAATGTGAGGCGCACAACCTCAACCTTTAAGGGTGGGTCTTGCCTTTGCCTGGTACATCCTCACTGTATTAAGAAAATAGCTTTATTTTTGAAAAAAGGGTTTTCGCTCATACTGGATGATACCCCTGGCCAAACTAATAATTTATCATTGGATTTACTTACACTAAACATAGCCGCCGTTTCTATATGTGCTTTATATTCAGCATATGTCCAAATTGAAATTACAAGAATTAAAACTAGGATTAAAGGCCTGCAATTTAATAAGTCTGCTTTAGGAACAAAAAGGAATAAGAAACTTAGGGTTGCAAATAAAACTAACGAACAGGTCAAGAAGGTTACAGTCGCAATATCCCAACTGGAAACAGTTGAATCGACGCTGGAACAGAGAAGGAATTTCTCTGGCCTTGCCTCGGCCTGTCTGGCCTTATTGCTAATATATACATCAAAATATAATTCAAGTCGTGAAAGCCTTTCGGATCCGGAAGTAGGGAATGTATATGCAGAGACGCGTAAATCCCAAAGTGGGTCAACAGATATTACTATCGACTTTGGCGGTTTTATCGTTACAAATACTTATACCGACGAACAACTCAGGAACGGGGTGCCACTGAATTTTCCAATAAAGGCAAATAAAATAACGCCAATAGATTTCAAAATTATTAAAAATCAGATACTAGTGTCGACAGACATTCACGATTCAAATGGCCGACTAATTGCAACTATAAAAGATAACGAATGGCGAACATATACAAAAAGAGGATTTAAAAAAAATTATGACGCACACGCTTTCGAGATAGTTGACGATGAAGACAGGCCCTATTTACAAATTCAATACGATCAGAATAAGTTAAAAATTTATGGGGTTTTTTGGACAGATGACGACGTGGTTGTTTTGACAAAAGATGGGATGTACTCTAGTGGAATTCTTCCATTTAGTGATCCGGAGGCACAAAAAAAGGACCTCCAAAAAAAAATAGAAGACAAGATATCAAAGCAACCTGCGATATTTATATACGAAGGTGCTGACTACATAGGGAAAAGGAAAAAATAACGCTAAACAGGGGACGTGGATATCAGAATTCCTGGTAAAATAAAAATCCCCTGAAAAAATCAGAGGACTTAAAAGCGTAACCCGTCAATTTGACTTGCGTCAGGGAAAAACGGGAATAAGATGTCACAAATATACAAACGTCCTAATAATAACAAACTTTTCGTGGAATACAAAAACAAACCCCGGCGGGCGCCGGGGTAACCTAATCAGTCATCAAATACCTTAAACCTTATCCTATGAAAAAGCTTCAACAAGCTGTTCGATAAGCCATTTGTGTTCCCTATAACGGAATAAGCCCGTTCCGCGCCGCGCTCATTACCATCGCTGCCCGGCTTTTTACCTGCAGCTTTTCAAAAATACTTTGGATGATATTACCTTCCGTACGCAGGCTTACATTCATTATTCTCGCTATTTCAGAATGGGTGTTCTCACCACACGCCAGTTGCAGGCATTCTATTTCCTGGTCGGTCAGTTGTTTTTTGTCCAGCACCGCCGGTTCCCCGATATGAGTAATAAGCTCAGCCAGTTCTCCGTTGTTACCGCCCAAATAAAGGGTGTCATTTTCTGCCACATAGCAGAGAGCTTTTTTAAGCTCATTGCGGTCAACGACATTTTTGCTCAGGAAGCCTTGGACCCCAACGGTGAGCGCCCGCACCATGAGGTGATCTGTCTCAAACATGGATAAAATCAGTATTTTAACCTGGGGGTGGTGTTTCTTTACCCAAATAGCGGTTTCATAACCGTTCATGTGCCGCATGTTCAGGTCGAGGAGCAATATCTGCGGAACGCCCGATGTTGCAAAACATTCAATAAGTTCCTCTCCGTTGGAAGCCTGGCATATTACCCGGAAGCCCTCAAACGAGTCGACGATTTTTGCAATGCTTTCACGAACAATAACTTGATCTTCTGCGTAGGCAACTGTGTTCATAGTTTAGGGTTTTATCTTTCAAAGGGTACAGAAGCGCTGGTGCGCCGAAGGGGAAGTAGGGCGGTACTGTTGTTACTAATGTACAAAAAATAAAAATACAAGCGGTAAAAAAAATGCAAAAAGTTATAACAGGCAATACATGTTGCATAAACAGGCAAAAAGATTTGCACAAACATGTATGGCAAAAACTTGGCATATGCCCATGCCTGGTATAGCTTTGTTTCTCCCCTCCATCCTCTTGTCATAGTCATCCGGCCCTGTGGCCATTCCCTCACCTTAAAAATTGAAAACCATGAGTAATCTAACCGATCGCTCGGGCCGGCTCTTCACGTCCATGAACGAGCAACTGGCCCAAATTAACAAATTGCGGGAATCCCCGCTTAACTGCGCCCAAAAAGCAGTGGTCGTTTGCAACAAAACCATAAAGGATCTGAATGAGATGGTGCAAAACACGCCCTTTACGGACAAGGAAGAAGAGATAAATTTTTTCAAGGCCATAAAGCCCCGCTTCACAGCCGAATTGGTCTATTATGCCAAACTATACCAGGTGCACCTTCACTGGCCGCTCGGCGATGAAAACGTCCACCGGGAATACCTGCGCAAAACCATGCGGCAGTTCCAGCAGTTTTTTGAAGACAACTTCGATTTTTTTATCTATTGGCGTACCGGGAGCACCGATCAGGATGAAGCGTATTTTCTGCGCAACGACGGGTCCGCTTATCGCGTATTACCGCTGCCGCTTTACATCAAAGGCGACCAATGCTCCACCGGCTACGATTTGCTGGTTGCCTGCATACTTGCCTTCGAACGCTTGGTCGACTACCTCAAAGAGCACCTGTCGCCGGCACAACCACCCCGTCCACCGCAATTATCCGCCGCTGCCTTGCAGGTACTGTTAAATTGGACCGCCGAAAAAGTAGATTTTGTCGAACTGTGTTATTCGCTTGCCGAATCAGGGGCGCTCAATAACGGCGAAGCCACCCTGCACGACATCTTTACCATGCTGGGAGCCACTTTCAACATACACATCAAAGACTACGCCCGCAAGTGGATCGACATTCGTGCACGAAAAAGCGACAAACCTTCCTTCATCGAAAAGCTCGTCGGCTTCTTTAAAAAAGCACGCGACAAAAGCGACGGTAAATAACCATTTCCGCACAACTTGTGCGATAGTTTTCTCGCACTGCGAAAGACCGTATGCTCCCTTGATGAGCATACGGTCTTTTAATTTTCAATAACAACCCGCATGCATAGCCTGTTATAAAAAAAATCTTTCACAACTTGTGAAAGGGTTGTGAAACCAAACCAAAAAAACACCCAAACTTTGTATCCGGGAAAAACAAAAAAAAGAAAAATACCATCCGGCTAAACACAGGTTTCAACAGCGATACTCAATAGATACTAAGGCGATACTAAAGGGATACTAAAGGGATGGTAGCACAAAATAGCGTTAAATCTAAAAAACAGGGTATGTAAACGGCTCGCCGGCTGCTAGCGCCGGCAGCGAACAGGCAATGTATTGTCCGGACGATACATGCCTGCCGCCAACGCTGTAAAAATACCTGTCCATAAGCGTTCCGCCGGGCGAACGCGTTTTATTCATGCTTTAAACACAAACGATGGCAAGACAATCGAATATTTTCACTTCAGAGGGCAAAGTAGGGCAGGCCAGCTTCTACAAAAGCCGTAAGAAGGGTTATCTCGTACGCCAGAAAGGCGGCGTCAGCGCCGCCCGCATGGCCTCCGACCCGGCATTTGCCAACACCCGTAGGAACGCGGCGGAGTTTGGCCGCGCGGGAAACGCTAATAAGCTCCTGCGCACCGCCTTTGGGCCCCTGTTAACCAACAACAGGAGCGGCGGTGCGGTGCAGCGGCTCAGCCGCCACTTTATGGAAATTGTACAGGCCGATACCACCAGTAATTTTGGCGATCGTACCGTACTGCATCCAAACGTGGCTGTGCTGGAAGGCTTCGAGTTCAATGCCGATGCCCTGCTGTCCACCATCATGACGGCGCCCTTTACGTCCATCATCGACCGCGTCACAGGGCACCTCACGGTAACCATGGCATCGTACCTGCCGCAGCTCACCATCCGGGCCCCGCAGTCGGCCACGCATTATAAAATCGTCATCGGCGCTGCCGAAATTGATTTTGTAAACGGCGTCACCGTAAAAACGGACCAGCAGTATTCTGCCGTGCTTCCGGTCGACACCAATCCCACGGCGGCGCTCAATCTGCAGGCCACGGTTACGCCCGCCAGCACACTGCCTTTGTTCTTTGTATTGGGTATTCAGTTTTTTATCATGGTCAATAACCACCTGAACCCCGTGCAAAACAGCAATGCGTTGCAATTGGTGAAATTGTCCGTATAACTATGAAAACCCTGGCGGGTGAATACCCCGCCGGCCAGTAAACGGGACCGGGGTGTGAACGTTCGCTGCTCCGGGGAATTAAAACAACGCTTTACGATAAAGCCAGCCACGCAGCGCGGGTTTCGCGCCTCCCTGGAAATGTAAACGTTCATAAAAAGTACCGCCGCTCATGCTGTGGGCATCGCCGGCTCTCCCGGGTGCGCCCGGCAGGCATCACCATATGCCGCGGTGCGTGTTATCCTGAGCTTGTCGAAGGGCGCGCACCGCCCATCGGGAGAAGGATGTGCCCGGGATAAAACAGCAGCGGTATCGCCCCGGTTCCTTTTTTTAACTGTTAAAAGCAAAACGATGAACATATTGCAAAGGATCACAGCGCCCACACCGCCGTTCTTTAAGAAGCTGAGGAATGCTGGTGTTGCGCTCGCCGCCCGGTGAAGACCCATAACCCCGTGCAGTACCCATATTTAAACGGCGGTGTTAAAACCGGTACCATCAGCGGCACCTTCCTGGCCATATGGATGAACATCCACCCGGAAGAATGGATCAAAACCGCCGCCACGGCTGCCATCGGCGCTACCATCAGCTTCTGCGTTTCCCTGGCCCTCAACTGGCTCGTCAAACGCTTCCG
>JAGHQL010000236.1:0-31874 GCA_020080175.1 Glutinoglossum americanum | reverse complement strand
GACGCTGGCACACTGCCACTGCAACCCATCAGACCTACGCTAAGGTCTAACAGTAGGGTTGTGATTTGGCAACCCTACCTGACCCGTCGGCCGGGTTTTCCAATGTACTCTCGCTAAAGTTGCCTAAAACAGCTGGTTTCGCTAAAAAAATTTACCGCTTTGGGCAACTTTAGCGAGCGGGTCGGTTTTGCAGGGTCGGGTTGGAAGTGCCAAAACCCGCGCAGCCTAATACCCACTGTACATACCTACTACACCTGCGGCCCTGTCGAACCTATCAAGCCTTACGGGTACCCCTTGCAGCTTACTCTTACGCAAGTCCTATTGTATTTGCGAAATTATCCCATATGCTTACTATTATTGGTGTGGAAAGCTTCTCTGATACTGTGCGGAACCTTCTAAATAGCGGATGGGCCTCTATCTAATAATCGAAATGGCAAAACTACTTTTCCGCTTTCTTTTCTTTTCTTTTCTTTTTGTCCGCTTGCTTCTTAGCTTTCTTTGCCGCTTCTTCTTCTCTAGTTGTCCTCTCCGCCTGGGTGCCGCCAAATTGCTCTCTCCATACCCCCTCCATGTTCTCATCAATCCTGCTGAAGAGGTACTGTGCCTTCCCGATCCCATGTCCAGGGAGCAAATCTCCACCTTCCCACGTGTCTGGTATTCTTCTTAGTGGGGCATTAAGCTGTTCCACGATGCTCTCTGCAGTAGCTGGCATGTACGGATAGACCACACAGCTTAGTAGGTATATCAGATTCAGGCCTAACCCTACAACGGCTGCTGTGCGCTCAGGTTGAGATGCAAGGAGGGCATTATCTAGTTTGTTCTCTTGTAGAAACTGATTGCCTCGACCTGAGATCTGCATGATTCGCTCCAAGCCAGCCCGGAGACGCACAGCTTCAAGGTCCTCAACATAGGCTTTGAGTAGTGTGTTGACGTCTTTCCTGAAGGAGTCGAAGTGAGGATCCGCAGATTGTACCCGATAGTTCGGTACAAGGCTGTTGTACTTGGCGTTCACAAACTTTATGAGCCGGTTGACAAAGTTGCCGAGATTTGCCAGGAGCTCGGAGTTATTCTTGGAGATGAATGTGCGCCACTCAAACTGGGTATCTCCAGTTTCTGGCCGCGATGATAGGAGGTAGTAACGCCACACAGAAGGGGGGACGCCAGTATCGCGTGCATTATTACCAAAAACCCCGACGCCACGTGATTTCGAAAACTTTCCATTCTCGTAATTGAGATATTCGGTGGTTGAAAGGTGATTCAGCATGGTCCAGGTGTCACCTGTTCCAATTTGCGAGCCTGGGAAAATGACCGTATGGAAGGGGACATTGTCCTTTCCCAAAAATTGATAGAGCTTGACGTTTTCAGGATGGTGCCACCACTGCTTCCACTCTTTGGTGTAATTTGCAGTGATAGAGACGTAGCCGATACAAGCGTCAAACCAGACATAGAGGACCTTTTTCTCGTACCCGGGAAGAGGCACAGGAGTGCCCCACTTGAGGTCGCGGGTGATACCTCGGTCTTTCAGGCCCTCTTTGAGCCACGATTCGGTGATGATTCGGCCATTCTTAGACCATGCGCCCTCCTCGCTAGATTTGGATGACCATTGCTCTATGACAGACTGTAGTTTATCGAGTAGAAGATGAATATGTTTGGTTTCTCGGGGCACGGGAGTAGCGCCATCAATCTTACATCGGGGATTAATAAGATCAAAGGGGTCGAGGAGATGTCCGCATTTGTCACACTGATCTCCTCGCGCATCATCATAACCGCACCGCGGACACTCGCCCTCAACAAACCTGTCAGCTAAGAACGATAAATGCTTTTCACAGTAGGGTTGAGTTGAAGTTTTCTCCTCTAGATAGCCCCTATCATAGAGTTTCGTGAAAATGTCTTGAGCGATTTCAGTCTGCTGAGGGGTTGTTGTACGGCCAAAGATATCAAACCCGATATCGAACCATTTGTAGACATCTCGGTGGAGGGCATAGTATTTATTGCAAAGTTCTTGAGGAGTAACACCTTCTTCTAGAGCCTTCGTCTCAGTTGCCGTACCGTACTCATCGGTTCCACAAATAAATAGTGTCGGACGATTGCGCGCTTTGTTATACCTAACTACAGTGAGCTTAGGGAGTTAGACACGGGATGAAGAGATTTACCTTGAGAAGACGTCTGCACTCAAGACACTCCCTACAATATTGCCTAGATGAGGAACATTGTTCACATATGGCAGAGCGCTGGTTATTAAAACATTCTTCTTCCCTTCTTCTGGCAGGATGTCTATAGAGGGATCCGGAACCTTCATCTCTATATCTCTACTATGTAGTCTTGCGTGCTGGACATGCGGAACAACTACCTCTACCTTTTCTCTTTTCTGGCCGTGACTTCGGCTAGCAGGGACGTCAGATGTCTGGGAGGCTGCAAGCTCAATCCCAGCAAGAGCCCATGGAGAAGCTAATGCGAGATCAAAGAACCAAGCCTTAAGGCTAGGGAGAGTTTTAAGCACCGCCGGTGTAAGAGAGGAGACAAGAGAATAAAGAGTGGAGAAGAGTACAATTTCGGCAGGCGAAGGAGGTGTTGAGGGGGACTTTGTACCGTTAGCCACCCTAAAGCCCTTTAAATGGCCAAGCGATGTGTTCTGCACACCTTGACAAAAGACGCTGAAGACAGCATCTTGTCGATGGTCTCCAGACCGTCTGCTTCGGATCGAAGGCTCGAGATAGACCCCTGGAGGACCAATTCCTCCCATTCGGTTAGTGCGTCGTCCGACAGAGAGTCATTATTTCTTTTATAAGGCGTCTTTCCCACAACGGAAAAATATCTATTTGCTCGCAGCATCAATACATGTCCACCGGCAACACTGCAGCCCTCCTTACCTAACAACCGCATTCACATCGACCAGACCCTTATGTTCCTTTGGCAGTTCTAGCGTCACATCATGCTGACCAGGGGCTATTCCGTTAGGAAGATAGTGTTAGTGGTAGAAGCCAATTAAGAATTCCATGCGGACGTACCCTTCGCAGTACCTACTTCTACACCATAGGCAGACGCAGCTATGTAGGCTTTAAGCGCTTGAGCAAAAGCAGCTGACTCCTTGTTGACTGGGGTGGGTATGTTGAGCTTGTACATGCCTGCCATAAGACGACACTGAATTGAAGGAGGCGCCGCTTGCGCTTGGTGGAGCCCAGACTGAGACTAATTAAACAAGCCCGAATATCTATAGAGACTGCTGGTCGTAAAGAGTATCGGTTGTTGTTATGTCCAGACTAGGCCACAATGTTCTCGGGTGGTGTCGTGGATGTGGGGATTTGGTGACTCGGGACACTAGAAGATGTTGGTTTCAAGCGAGACTTGTAGACGCTATACACGATCTCTTCGAAAAACCTACAAATATTCGGTCCACTCCACATTCTAGATTCCAACACTGCAAAGGCTTCGATCTACATTATTTCTCAAGGCTCACTCTTTATATTCCTTTGATTATCGGCTCTCGACGTGGAGGCATTTTGGTGCATATCTGGCATACATGCAAGACGACTCGGGACAAGTCATACCGGGCCAAGAAGATGGAGATGAAGACCCCTTTTTTAGCGTACTTAATCTTGAAGACAAGTATGGAATAAGAATGTCCTCTTTCACCTCCTTCCGTAGATTTACTTATTATTGCGATATTCTTAGACCGGTCTCTCCATTATCATTTATCTGTGTTTGCATTGTTTGTTTTTACGTCCTTTTATTGTCCTTATACATTGATACCTTTCGAGTCCCTTTTCTCTCTATCTGAGCCCTATAGCCCAACAGGTTAATTAGACAATATGCTTCTCTAAGCCCTGCCTAAGCGTACATCCAATTCCTCAATGCAAACCTCTTTCTAACCTCCTCTAGATTCTACCGGGAAGGTCATGCCGAAGGCGTCTCGGACGGCGCTCGCGCAGGTCTCCTAGAAGGCCACATATTCGGCCTCGAAAAAGGTTTCGAAAAGTATCTCGCTATGGGTCGCCTCCATGGTCGAGCCGTCGTCTGGGCTGGACGGTTACAGAAGTGCCAAAAACCTCCATCAACAACAGCCAGCAACTTGAAACAAATCCCGAAAACACCGCAAGACCCGCCCCCGCCCTCACACTCACCTACAGCCACCACCTCTCCACAAATCTCCCTAACTCGACAGCCCTCCCCTCTCCCGCCCAACCCCCGGCTAGAGAAACACATCCTCCACCTCCACGCCCTTACCGACCCCACCACACTCTCCAACCAAAACACCGAAGACTCGGTCTCAGATTTTGACGATAGGCTGAAGCGCGCGTTGGCGAAGGCGAAGGTCATTGGGAGGATTATTGGGGAGGATAGTGGTGGCGGTGGTGGGGGGGGGAAAGGGGGGAATAGGGGAACTAATGGGGGTGGAGAGGGGAGCATTGAAGATGTAGGGGGTTGAGGGGGGTTAGGCGGTAGCGAGTATTCAATTGACTGGCTGGAGACATGTGGTCGGAGGGGGAAATTGCTGAGGGAGATGTCTTGAGCAGTCCCGGGTAGAGTTTACCTCATACCCGTGGTTAAGCGGGTAAACCCAACCACAAACTGGCTTCTAGCTCTACCGGAATAGGTCTGATAGGAGTCCTCGCCGCATGTTCGACAGGCCTACCCCATCACTCCAGACATGCCAACCGACTAAAAGACGGAAAACCTTCTACGTTATATAGATCTAGTGCTCTATCTCTATATGACAAAAGGTCAACATTTTAAACAAACCAATGGCCATCTAAAACCCCACACGGACTCCTCTACTACCGCGTGATCATATTCTCCCTCCCCGGCCCAATCCCAATATACTTAACTTTAACCCCCACGAACCCTTCGATAAATTCTACGTACGCGCGTGCATTCTTAGGGAGGTCATAATATGATTTTGCGCCTGTAGTCGGGGTTTCCCAGCCGGGCAGAGTCGTGTAGTTGACTGTGGCTCGTTGGAGGACTGAAAGGTCGGCGGGGAAGGATTCGAGAGGATGAGCATCGAGGGAGTAGGATGTGGCGATTTGGAGAGTGGTGAAGGTGTCGAGGATGTCGAGTTTTGTTAGGTTTAGGCTTTTGAAGGGGGGAGGGGAGTTAGTGTTTGCTGGTTGTGGGTGGGAGATGTTTCATGGGGAGGATAAGGAATACCTCGTGTAGTGGTTCACGGCTGCTGAGTACTTCACAACCACCAGATCAAGCCATCCACACCGTCTCTTCCGGCCAGTCGTAACGCCGACTTCACGGCCGACCCGCTGAAGCTTTTCGCCGATCTCCTGAGTCCAGATGCGGTTACAACAGCTCCTCACACATATACATGCAAAGCACAAACTCGCGGGAGTCACCCACATTCAACTGCTCCGAAGGCATCGGCCCACTACCCACTCGCGTAGTATACGCTTTAACAACCCCAATAATAGTCTCAACTTTAAATGGACTCAAACCCAACCCTGTGAATACCCCACCAATCCCCGTGTTCGAGGATGTGACGAAGGGGTATGTGCCATAGTCGATGTCGAGCATGATAGCATTGGCACCTTCCACGAGGACTCTCTTCTTAGAGGAGTTTATGGAAGTCATGAGAGGAATAGCATCAATGACATAGGTTGCGAGCTTTGTTCGGTAGGTCTGAGAAATGGGTATCAGCTGTATTTTTCTGCAATCTAGGCGGTTCTAGGAAATGAATTGAAGAATATAGATACCCTAAACCGCTCAATTTCCTCTTCGACATCATAATCCAGCAAACTCCCAAACTGCCTCTCGTAGCTCCTGGCCAACTTCCTCAGTCTTCCCTCAAAATACTCCTGGTGAAAAATTTCGGCCATCCTAACACCGCTCCTCGCCGCCTTCGCACTATAACACGGTCCGATTCCCTTCCTCGTCGTCCCAATATTCTCCGCACCCAATTGCACCTCCTCTAGCCCATCCACCTTCTGGTGGAGGTCAAAGACGACATGCGCACGATCTGAAATAAAGATTCGTCCGTTCGTCTTCAATCCTTTACTTTCAAGCTCTTGCAGCTCCTTGAAGAAACTCGGGACATGCACGACTACCCCAGAACCAATTAAATTCAAGCACTTGGGATTGACAAGTCCAGATGGTAAAATGTGAAAATCGTATTCGATTCCTTCAGCGACGATTGTGTGGCCTGCATTGTTACCGCCCTGGCAACGTGCGCAGACATCAACTGTATCGCATAGGATATCGACGAGTTTGCCTTTACCTTCATCACCCCATTGGGCACCGATTACCACTGTAGCCATTGAAAGCGATGCGTATGTAAACGGCCTTGATCTCGAAGATACTTCGGAAATACGAAGTATTTGGAAAGGTAAAGAGCATGGTGGGGTAGAAATTTCGCTTGAGCTAAGCAGTGGGGCATCGGGACGAATTGTTTACGCCTACACTTTCGAAGTTACGGGGCAGACCAGTGAATCCAGCGAATGACAATTCCCGGTTGAAAAGGGTCTATTTTCTATTTAACTTTTCTTGCTGGACCGTATCGTCCCGGTTGTCGAGGCGGAGAACAAAGCCATAACCGCGACTTAATCTAATGCAATGAAGATTTGAAGCACAAAGAATAGAGCGATGGGACTCGGTTGAGCAACGAACCATCGCAATAGTACACCCCCGAGTGCTGTTGAATGCGAGGAAGATGCGTCAGGAAATCAGAACTGCTATGCGTCGTAACTTTTGAAATATTGCCAGATTCACCGAACGCCGATGTTGAGATCGTCATCCACTGTAAACCAGAAAAATGCGCAACTTTCCCCGATATCTCACGCTGTTGAAACTTATGATGCAACCGACACTTCCCAGAATCTGAAGCGGAGGCAAGTACTTCTCAATGAGAAGATCTACGTGGAGTTTGAGTATTTTGCTCGGTAGTACTTAGCCGCATTCACCATGTTGGTGAGTGCAGCCTTAGTCTCAGTCCATTGGCGGGTTTTCAACCCGCAGTCTGGGTCAATCCAGAGTTGATCAGGCTTGAGGTATCTACCGCAAATGGTTAGCCCGTCTCCCAATTGTATTAGGTGTGCATTACTCACTGGAGCATCTCCTCAATCCTGTCCTTAATCTCCTGCTCGCTTGGCACGCGAGGCGAATGGATATCATACACACCAGGACCTATATGTCTTGGGTACGCCTCGTCAACGAAGACTCTAAGAAGCTTAGCATCACTCTTGCTGTTCTCAATGCTCAAAACGTCCGCATCTAGTGCAGCGATCGCATGGAAGAAGTCTTGGAATTCCGAGTAACAGAAATGCGAGTGGATCTGAGTAGAATCCTGTACGCCAGCAGTGGAAAGACGGAACGACTTGACAGCCCAGGACAGGTAGTTCTTACGCTCAAGGCCTGATCGAAGAGGAAGGCCTTCGCGAAGAGCAGGTTCGTCAACCTGGATTATGTAGATCCCCGCAGCTTCAAGGTCGATGACTTCGTCGCGCAGAGCAAGGCCGAGTTGCTCAGCTTGAACCGATTGGTGAACATCGTCACGTGGGAAAGACCAACGGAGACAGGTAACAGGCCCTGTAAGCATACCCTTCATAGGCTTCTTGGAGACCGATGCGGCATATTTCGACTCTTTCACCGTCATAGGCGCTGGGCGGGAGATATCACCAACAATGATTGGAGGCCGGACGCAACGGGAACCGTAGCTCTGGACCCAAGCATGGGTGGTGAAAACATAGCCTGTCAATCTCTCTCCGAAATATTGCACCATGTCGTTCCTCTCGGGCTCTCCATGTACGTAAACGTCGAGGTCCAGCTCATCTTGAATCTTCACAACTTCTTCAATTTCCTTCTCAATGAATTTCTCGTATTGCTCAGCAGTTATATCACCTTTGGTAAACCTATTTCTCTGGATACGGATTTCTTTCGTTTGGGGGAATGATCCAATGGTCGTGGTTGGGAAACGAGGTAGGTTGAGATGGTTCTGCTGCTGAGCAATTCGCTCGGTGAAAGGAGATTTGCGTTCGTACATCTCCTGAGTGATTTTAGCTTGCCTATCCTTGACCTTTGGATCATTGGTGAGTTTAGAGCTCGATCGCGCCTGGACAGACTTTGTGTTGGTCTCTAGTTGTCCACGGACAGTGGATGGGCCTTCAGTAACGGCCTTCGCAATGATAGCAAGCTCATGAGCTTTCTCTACAGCGAAGGAGAACCAATCTCGAACCTCCGCATCTAACTTCTTTTCACTCTCAAGTGTATGAGGGGTATGGAGCAGACTGCTTGAGCTCGCGACAATGACGAGTTCTCTGCCGAGTTTTTGGATCGCGGTCTCAACAGTCTCAATTGCCCTCTTGAGGTTTGTCTTCCAGATGTTGCGTCCATCTACAATGCCAACTGAAAGAACTTGACCCGGGGCAAGGGCCTGCAGGACTGAGTCGAGCTGCTCAGGGTTGCGGACTAGATCGACGTGGATAGCATAGATGTCCTTGAGATGAGGCAGAACATCGATATTGTGCACAATGTCGCCGAAATAGGTGGTGAAGACGAGCTTCGGGATTTTGCCGCCTAGTGCTGCCAGCTTTTCGTACGCTAGCTTGAAGGCAGCCTTGGAGGCAACAGGAAGGTCAAATACCAGAACTGGCTCATCAATCTGAACCGTTTCCGCGCCAGCATCCTTGAGTTTGACGAGAAGTTGTTCGTAAACAGGTAAGAGGTCCTGAAGGAGGGAGATGGGCTCAACACTCTGGCCGCGGTCAGGCTTCGCAAGGTGCAGAAACGACACGGGCCCCACAATCACTGGACGTGTCACTATGCCGGCATCTTTGGCTTCAGAAAACTCAGCCACTGGCTTTGGATTGGCGCTGAGCGTGAAAGATTGTCCTTCCTTCAAGGTCGGCTTAACGTAATGGTAGTTAGAGTCAAACCATTTAACCATTTCCTACGGGGGACGTTAGAAACCCGACGTCACAAACCAAGAGTTATCAGGTGGGAGAACGTACAAGACTAGGTACATCAACAGCCAGCGCACCATCTTTGGCTGGTTTCTGGAGACCACGTCCCATGGCAAAAAACTCATCAATTGGAGTCAAGTTGTACTTCGTGTAGCGCTCTGGAGTTGCCTATACGCCTGAGAGTGAGCTCTTGCCTCCGAGTAAGTTGATAACTCCACGAGCAACCTACACCAAACAGCTGAATATGATCCAAAACTTGGTCGTAGAAGCTGAAGTCATTGCTGGGTATAATATCGACGCCAGCATTCTTCTGTATTTTCCAATGCTCGAGCCGAAGTCTCTTGCCCTCTGCAAGAAGCTCCTCCTGAGACAATTTGCCGCTCCAATAAGCCTCAGTAGCCTTCTTGAGCTCGCGGTTGGCTCCCATACGGGGGAACCCAAGAATTGAGCTGTGTGGCCACGTTAGAACATAAACCAAAAAGGCTATGGTGGCAACCTACGATTGAACCATTTTACCGATGTGGGATGAACAATGAAGTCGAGAGAGTTGATAGAATTAAAACGAATTAGCAGGAAACTAAATTCGGGAGATGGTGAGATCCAATTGAGGTTTGCACCGAGGAGGAAGGAAATTTAATCTCTTCAATTTCTTCCTTGACGGAGAGGGACGGAACGAAGAAGAGAAGCTCTGGGCGGGTTGAAGAGGGAGCGGTGAATGTGTGGGAATAAATTTGTTTGTGCTGGCGGGGTATAAGGGTGCGCTAAAACCCATGAGGAACTAGTACCCCAGAGTCCCCCGATAGAAGTCCTGTTACCGCTTACCTTCAGGCAACATGGCGATATCGAAAACGTGGGAACATTTACCATTTATTGGGATGATACAATCTCTCGAATACCACGATTTTTGATAGTATTTACTCTTTCGGGTTTTTCGCGATCGCAAGTATTTCTATCTTTTTGGTATCATTTTTTTTGGGAGGTGTGCTCATCGTCATGGGTGTCTATCGTGAGTATACATGCAATATACTTATATGCTTGTATGATACACTGGCCTTGGCTTCTACGGTGCTCCGGTGAGCTTTTGTACAGAGTATCTGATGAAAAGTCATTTGTGTAGTGCAAGACGCCACCACATTTGGCTAGAATTATTTTGGCTACAAGTACTCCTCCTAATGCACTTATACCACAGAACTTTTAGTGAGGGTGGCGATGTTGTGGAGAAAAATGACTATCACTTTTAGTTTCCCTTTTCGCCACGGGTACCTATCACAGTTAACTGCTGTCGTCGCTCCTCGCTATAAAACTGCGAATCATCCGACACGGTAAGCCTTGAACCGGAATTGGCCTCATACCATGCCTACTCTACTAAACTCGTACCTCCATGAATTTCCTCTTGCATTTCCTTGTTCACCCATGGCGACGACTTAATATCGGAGCATTCTGTCGACAGCGGGAAACCCAAGGAATAACAAGGCGATGTGACCTTCTGGTGCCGCTAGACTCCTCGAGCAGCCTAGAAACTGCCAACGTGTTCTCCTGGAGAATTACTACCACTTGATCGTCGGTGGAAAAGGGGCGGGGGCTGTGTGGTCTTGCTACATGTATCTCATCGGCTTCCCCAAGCAGCCTAAAACACTGCCAACATGTT
Organism: Glutinoglossum americanum; assembly: GCA_020080175.1. Lineage (NCBI taxonomy): Eukaryota > Fungi > Ascomycota > Geoglossomycetes > Geoglossales > Geoglossaceae > Glutinoglossum > Glutinoglossum americanum. The sequence goes on along the minus strand of JAGHQL010000236.1, from coordinate 21,326 downwards.
CTCCTTCGAGAAGTGCTACTACTCCATCGTTATGCGGTGCGAGACGGATAGACTTTTTGAGAAGATCCTTGGAGATTTCTTCAGTCTTAGTTTCTATACGCGGCTACCAAGTGACCGGCCCGGCCACGGTACCTTCCCCAACGGACAATAACAAGGTTTGGAAGATTCCATGGAGGCTCAGAGTCTCCTGACAGCTTACTTCTTTTTACAGACAGCTCTTGTTCAAAACTCCTTTCCTTGGCACTTATGGTGGCCTGAAATAATTCCAGTCTCGTTTTTTGTTTTGTAAACTCTCGGATAGCTACAACCAGAGTGTCTCCCTTCCGTCCCTTTTGAAAGGATGTCTTCTATTTTCTGTTGCCGTTACCCTCGTACAATTTCTCCTATTCCTGAAGAAGGCGATGGCCTCAATCATACTCAAGCTCGGCTTTCAAGGCACTCACATCAAGCTGGCTCCATCATGTCGTGTTATACATCCCAGGGCACGGGGGATCTAAACGCTCTGAAGGCTATTTTTGGAGATACATCTGAAAATGAGACACAGAAATTGTTGTTTTGTTCTCGTCAAGGGATCCTGAGCTACGAAGAAGTGGAACAGCAGCAGCAAGTGGCTCAGCAGCAGCAAGTGGCTCAACCGGAAAGCAGTGGCAACTTCTCTGTCATCAAATCCAAGATTAGGAAGAAGCTTTCCCGGAATTTAGTATTGATCAGTACAGATCCAGGGAGCGGATTAGGGGCTGCCTCAAGGGCACTTGAGATGGGGAAACGGGCGGAATCCAGGGAAGGGTTAGACAAGAGCCTTCAGGAAGACCTTCTAACTGACAAAGGGGTCGAAGAAGGTGGCTATGATGTTGATGCAAGGCTCGTCAGAACGCCAGACTCGACTGATTCGGTTCTAGGGCATTTGGAAGGGGCTGGAGCACACTCAGTTGGCGCTAGATATTCAAGCAAAGCACTCCGGCAAACCCAGATGTCCTGGGAGGAGTCTGATGATAAGCAGCTGATGGAAGCTGCGAGCAACATTTCTGGCGGAGGATATAAGCAGCGGTAAAACTTCTAGTTTGCTTGCTATTTCAAAAAGCTGACTGCTGCAGGCTGACCTCTACGCCGACGGGTTCCAAGGGTGTTTACCCCTTGTCCTCTAGAGAGCAGCCAGTCCTGGATATGGATGCTTGTCTCCCTATTTATGGTGATGGGATAAACGCAAGTCACGCTGTTGATCGCTCTCTGGACACGAATGACTTCCAACCCCAACACACGTTCCATAGAACCGAATCTCCGAGCTCTAGGCCAACTAGATCAAGCTCATCGATTCCCGAAGTCCTTAAGCCATCACAGGACATCGTTGTAGAAAGTACACCGGCCCCCCTAGCCAATGAGCTGGACGAACAAAAGTCCTCAGCACCTTGCATGGAAATGAGAGGTTCATTCCAATCGAGTTATTCTCTTAAGGTGCCCCCATCGCCGCTTTTTCTGCCATATCAAACGCATGGTACCTCTGGTTCAATCTCAAAGAATGTATGGCATCTATCATCCACAGGAATTCAGCGGCACTCTTCCTTGCCACGTCTAGCCAGCAATGGCACCGAAGGTCTAATTCTAGACTTCAATTTCCCTTCCGATTTCCCGCCGGAGCCGAGTGAACGGCTGGATGGTAGTGAGCCACGATCTAGCCTAAAGGCAACACCTGGTCTCACACAAGGTCCTCAGGGCTTGGGTCAGGGTCATGCCGTGGATACCAATTGCGCTAGTTCCATTACACATTGTAAACCTGTCAAGGGTTTAGAAGACGCAACATATATAGAATCCGAGCCGGAACTCAAATCCAAGAGGGTTGAAAGGTATACTCGCCAATTAGATGACGTTTCTGGCGGAGGGAGGCAGGAACGCAATCTCCAAATAAAACCTCCAGGACCTCTCGCAATTCCACAGCGACTTGGCCCTAGGCCATTAATACCTTCTGTGTCTTTGCCTCAGCTATCGAGATTCGCGAGTCACCGACAGGGCAAGTCCAACACCATAAATTCCCCAGCCAGGGAATTTCGAGCACTTCATCACCGTCACTCCTCTAGTTCGGGCTTCGGTAGCTTTGGTATTCCGGCATCTTGGGGCCGTGTACTAAAAGACGAGACTTCCTCTCTCTACCTTTCTCGAACGAATAGTATTTCTTCAACAACGAAATGCTCAGCCTCTCATGTTCCTATCCCACCAAACAGAATATCCCTGACCCGCGCGAGTACGGTCGGTAGCGGAGCAGGTCTAGGAACTACAGAGAGAGACTTTTCTGGTCATAGTGGGACTGGGGTTAATGACATTGGGTATTGCAATCTGAAGCATAGAAGACACACTGTGGGTTCTCCTGGAGCTCTTGTTCCTAGGGTTCATGAATTCCCATTGAGCAGCACTCTCGCTTCGCCGAGGGTGAGTAGGTTCGTGGAAGATCTTCGACTCGGAGGTACCGAGAATACCTTGACAGCATCGGATGCTCGCCGGCAGGCCCATAGCGATGGTCCCGCAAAGTGCGACGGCAGCCAGGAATGGTATCCCTCACAGAGACTATTGGGACCCAAGCCCGAATCTATCCCAGGAGAAGACGCAGCAATGGTCTGGGAAAGAGCGCTGCGAAATTACGACCACGAGAGAATCTTGAGCCCCCATCGACGCATATCCTCTAACTCCTATGCAAGTTCTAGGATCAGCCCGCTACGGAGAAGTAAGGTAGAATCTGTAGACCCGCCAGCAAGCGACACGCTCACCGTACCCTTGGGCCATAGAGGAAGTCACCGGCAATCACGGATTTGGGGCGAATATTCAGCTGCATTGAATAAAACGGATTCCCTAGATGCGGGGGTTTTTAGTGATGAGCCTGTCTCTCCCGGCGGGATACCTCGAGGTCATCAAGAGAGCTCCTATCAATTACCGCAACTGGGCCAAGAAGTCGACCTGTCAGTTAAGACGGGAGCCTGGCACCAATATCCTAGCCATACCAGACACCTTCGAGCTGAAAGCGCTGACGCACCGGATCATGTTTCGGTCAAAGATTTTGCTGTGGCTACTGGCGGAAACAAGCAAGGCGTTTTAGCAACTGCCAAGAAAAGGAAGAAGAACAGTCGGAGTATGACATTTGGGAAGGGTATGCTCAAGACGTGGGGGAAACAGAAGCTATTTCGATCACGAAGTGCGAATTACAAGCGAGCTGAGACTGGGCACCGGTCGTCCGTAGCTACAGGTGGATATCTAGAATTTCCTGAGCTGGAGATCCTCCCTCCTTCAACCCTACCCCCCTCTCAGGATGAAGAAGATCGAGGGCGGAGCCGGACCATCACTGGGGACGGGCCACCTAAGCTGGCTATAGCATTCGAGGAAACACTTATGGCGGAGGATGAACCGCCCTCAAACGCTAAAACGTGGTCTCGGCTGTACGAGGACTGCATAGCGTTTCCAAGAGATGGAGACGATACCCCTTCGTTTGTGGACGGTAAACTACCAAGCCCGCCTGTTGAACGTCAGACATTTCCGCGCAGGACGCATCCTAGTGGAGCTCAGGTGGGGATGCGTAGGTCGACTATGGATTTTAAGGAGATGCTGGAACTTAATGAGGCGAAGGAGCGAGAGAGGGTTTTGCGGGTTGCGGAGGAGGCTTGGGGTTGTGGTGGCGGTGGTGGTGGTGGTGGTGGTGGTGGTGGTGGTTCATGAGTGTGTTGGCTGTTTGAGGGCTTGAGTAGTGCACTTTTAACCTATGCTGCAGGTATCATTTTGAGAGATTCGGTGGGTTACTATGGAGGAATTAATGCTCGAGTGGTCTTACCGCTCTGTCCACTTTTTTTTCAGTCGGAACTTCACTAATGGATGTTTTTAGTCTTTCGCTCGCCCGTTTAGCTTGGTTTAAGGTTGACAATAAGTCTAGTTCACTAGTTTAACTAGATTAGAATTATATTTCTGTACAGGACAGTGCATACATAACCTTGTATAGATCCTTATATACATATATATATATTATTTCGCCCTAGGAGACCCCCAAGGCAGTTTACGGGCCTTTTTCATGCCCTTCCATACTTTTTTTCCTGCTCGAGAGATGTAGTATATAGAGGTAACAAGCTAATTTTCTTTATTATTTAGTGCAAATGACTATAGGGCGTATTCGAAGCCAATGTGCGTGGTCTACGCATGTTTGGGTAGGGTGCTAGGGAGGCGACCCTATATGCGTGTATCCGCTTACCCTATTTAGTAACCGGACGAGCAAGCCTGCGGGATAGAGCAAGATAAGATAATACCGAAAACGGGATGTGAGCGAGGATGCAGGCGGGTCGAGCAGGGTAGTAAACAGTGGGTATCCCTATTCTAGCCCAAAGTGATGAATACGCTGTGTATCTAGAATGGTCAGTGCCACCAAAAGTGCCCCCATCAAACGCCATGACCCTTGGAAAAAAGGGGGGCATAAAGAGAAATAGCTATGAATACCCTTCCATTCACATTCCATCGTGGTAACTCCTCCCACCTCTCTCGATCAAACCAAAACCCCCAAATACTCCCTCCCACCCCCCTTCAGCCCCTTCCACTGCACCAAAAACCGATCACAACACCACCGTAGGATCTTCCCACTAAGGCTCAGCGTCCTAACCCTCGCGAAACTCTCCACATAGATAGTGCGCATCTTTCCCTTAGTTCCCCTCACACCAAAATATTTTAGTAGTAGACTTGTGAATATGACGCAGACGGCGGTGCCGGGGCCGTTGCAGAGGATTAAGTCGGGGTATTGGTGCTGGGGTGGTGAGGGAATCTTGTTGTTTGTGCTGTTGGAATTGGCGGTCCCGCGTAGGACGTGAAAGCAGGAGAGACAGCAGTTTAAGGAGCTAAAAGGGGTGGTGAGGAGGGATTGGTGGATGTTCCGCGCGCGGGGGACGGTGAAGATTTCGTATCTTTTCCCCCTCATCTCGTCCTCCTCTCCCGCATGCCCCGCCATAGCACTCGCCGACGTCGCCCAAAGCCCCCTCTCAAACTCTTCGGCACGCTCGGCACTAAACTCGTCTCCTGCGCTGACTAGATAGCTGCGGGCGGTGTAGAGACGAGGGTTGAGCGACCGGCCGAGGAGGAGGAACATCTCAGCTGTGTGTCCGCCAGAACCGAGGACTACGAGGAGGCGGGTGTGAGCGGTGCGGAGTCTTTTTGTTGGGAAGGTAGGGTTGGTGGAGGGTAGGATGTAGAGGAGGCGGAGCTGCGGAATTGGATGTTAATAGGAGGTTATACTGAAGGGGAGAGGTACATACGAAGGCTGTGGTTAGGGTAATGAGGAGGGCAGCGGTGAGCCATGCTATGGGGTTGTTTGGTTGTGGAATGAACGCCATTGATATCAGATGCGTGAGTGTTATTGTCGTCGTCGTGGTGTGAAATCTGCAGACGGTTGTGCAATGAATGTGAAGGATGGATTTTAATTACTTTTCCGAAATCTAGCTATTGGGGACTGGCCCTCTTTCCTCATGAGGAGCATTGTGGAAGAGCATGGTAGAGTTGAGCAGTGGGGGTTCGGAGTTGATGTGGCAAGGGCAATTAAGGTGTTGTGAGAGTGGTGAAAACAGTGAGATTTGTAATGGGCTTCAGGTTTATGGTTGATCGAAGGAGAGAAATGGAAATATTTGAAGTAAGAGAGACTACCTTATGTTTTTGGTTCTACTTGTTTTTCTATCTTCGCGACCATTCTAGACGCTTGCATGTATGCATCCGCACTTTCTCTTCGATCCCGATCACTGTTTACTCGGGGGATCAGAGCTCAGAGCGCGCATTAGGCCAATCGAAGCCTGGGTTAGTACACCCGTTAGGCCTATCGAAGCCTAGGATTAGTGAACCCGTTAGACCTATCAAAGGCATAGGAAATGCCCATGGAATGCCCTTGGAATGCCTATGAAATGCCTATGAAATGCCTATGAAATGCCTAGGATCAACCAACTCGTTAGGCCTATCAGGAGCCTAGGGTCAGTGAACTCGTTAGACCTATCAAAAGCCCAGGGCGATTGCCCAGCAGAGCCAAGGCCCAGAGCCCCATGAGCCCCAAGAGCCCCAAACATCGAAACAACGAAAGCATCGCTCGTCTATTTCTCTTCCCTCATACGCGCATGCTGCGATCTTGAGAACGTCACCGCTTTGTTCACCTTCATGGTTCCATTGTTGCGCAAAGGCCTAGTCTGTTTCTACTGCGGCTGCAGGTCGAAGCAGAAGCAGGACGGCACCATACGGAAATGGCAATGCAAGAACTGCGATGCTGTCAACCATCTCGACGAGGTATGTCCCTCTGTTATGTTGGTGGGATGGCTATAAGATGGCTAGTGTTAATGAAGCTAACCGTGGCCCCATGCTCTTTATTTACTTTAGAACGGCGAAATCGCGGATTATGTACCGCCTTCTCCGCAAGTCAAAGTCCGCTTCGCAGATCCACAACCAGCATTCTCTCTGAACGATAGCAATAAGGCCTTCTGCTCCATGTGTCTAAAGAACCAGCACCTGCTTACTCAAGCGCTGGCTGCTTACCTACCGTCGCCCACCGACCCTCGTTACCCAGCATACGAAGCTTCCTACCCTGAGTACCGCCAGAAACTCGAAGAGCGTTATCCACAAGTCTGTCCTACTTGTGAAGAGGGCGTTACAAAGCAGATCAGGCAAGCTGAATATATGGCTAACACGGAATATCTGAGACGGAAGATCGAGGCGACGCGGAACGGTGCTAGAAGAACACTTGCGCGGAGCTGGGGATGGAGGCGCCTACTCGTCTACACGGGTGGAGTGACCTGGTTAACGAGTCTATTGTTGCAAGGGTTATGGCATATTCATGCTGCGAGGGCCCATGAAAAGATTGACGATGGCCTGATAGGTGACATGGACAACATGACGCTGGAGGGGTTTTTTCGGGGCTGTGTCTTGCTGAAAGACGAAGGGGATTGCTTGACCGTGACCGCGGATTTGGCTCGCGTGAGCCTCGCAATGGCGGTTGGGTCGGTATGGTGGAACAACCAGCTCTGGAGAAAGACCTTGGGAACTTGGATACGACTGGCCGGCCTAGAAGAATACTACACGTTTCAATTTACTCTCCTTGTACTGAGGACTGCAGCCTGGTGGATAGTGCAGCTCGATACATTTAAGGGACTCAAAAAGGAAGCGCAAAGAGCTTATCACATTGCCGCAGTGGCAGTTTTCATCTTGGTAAGCCCTATTGTCTTGTGTCAATATGTTTTGGTTTGGCCATCACATACTGGAGTGAGGCTCATCTCTTAACAGTCAACAATTATCTCTCTCCGCATTGTCAAAGTCAAACCCGAGCCGCGAGTGTCTTTCCGAAAGAATGTGGGGCCCCTAGCGCCGCGTCAAGAGAAACAACAGGTGACCTCAGCCCCAGCCCCTATATATCCCACCCCTCCGAATTCCCAGGCCACATATCTGAATCCCTTACCTTCACCACTTTTTACAAGGCGGTCTTCCCCCCCTGTCGGTGACGCCGACGAAATGGACTGGACGCCCTCCCAAGAACAACAACCTTTCAATCCAAATCCACACTCCATAGCTACTCTCAATGCCGCCGACCCTCCACAACAAGGCCCTTCACCCTTCTACGGCCGCCTCCCCGCCCAACCTATCAGCCCCGCCGCCCGCCTCCGCAACCCACCAAATAAACCGCACCTTCGCAAAATCACCGACAACCAGAAAGAAACCCTCGTGAGCAGTATGCGCGGCCACTCCTCATCTGAAGATAACGAGGATACCGACGGCAACGGGAAGAAGAAGGCTAAGAGACACACTGTCACGTTCTCGGACCCGCGTTTCTTCCCCGAAGACCGCTCCACAGGCCTCGAATCCCTATTCAACAATGTCTTGACAGTTGGCGATGAACCCCCTGAGGTCGTGGAGGCGATTAGATCCCAGCAGCGGCAAGCTGGTGGGGCAGGAGATAGGACCGCTAGCTCTGGCTCTAGTACTAGTATTAAACCCGAAAAGTTGTGGAAGGAATGGATCGTCCCGGCGCTGCTGGTGGTGCCGGTGCTTATGGGCTTACAGTGGGTGGTTTGCAGCATTTGGGGGATTTGGGAGAGAATTTTTGGGGTGGAGTGGAGCTTTTAATATAAATGTTTAACTGTAGAACTGAAGAAAGGATGGAGGGGGAAAGCCAGCGTTTTCCTCATCCAGATTGGGCGTTCTTTTTTTCTTCTTGCATTTAGGGAGGTTTTTTTTTCTGGCGGTCTCCTTTCTGGGTTTCGTCATGCATGATAGGAAGCATGCCAGCAAGGGGTTCGGTGATGGCCCGCATTGAACTGCATCCGCCATCCGACGGCTACCGGTGGAAATACTCTTATGTGAACTAGTTTTTTTTTTTTTTCAACTTTCTTGGGATGTTTACGGGGGTACCATATAAGTCAACGCGCAAAATATCACCATCGTTGGCTGCGTATACTACTGGGAGATTTTTGCCGCAACGGAATTTGTGCTCGGAAGGGACTCTCATGACTGCAGGCTTGCCCCGAGGACCACAGTTGAACCACGGCGTAAATGCCCGGAAGGGGCTCCCATAACCACCGAATACGGCATACACACGATTCAACGATCGGGTGATATTTTGCGCGTTGACGGGTAAACACAGATGGAAAAAAAAAAAAACTCACCACATTCGAGAAATCACCCCTTTATTTATTTATTTTTTTTAATACAAAAGGCCGGGAATAAAAGAAACCCGGGTGGGGACTTTTCTAGCTGGCCGTGTACAGGGATGTGTATATACATACAATGTGTGGATGCGCCTGGGGAGTGCAAAAAAAAAAGAAAAGCGCTCACTGTATAATAGTGACTGGCGGTGGCGGCGGAGGAGGTGGTGCAGCCGCTGCTGCTAGGAGCCCTCTCTTCCTCGCCATGACCTCTCCGATCCTCACCAGCATCTCCCTCGACAGTGTCCCTTTCCCCAGCTTCTTCCTCTCCCTCCTCGCCCTCTTATTCGCCTCTTTCAACGGAGTCCTCATCATCTCCACCGATCTCTTCTTCCTCTCATTTTCCTCATCCTCCATCACCTTCCTAGCGATGTACTCCTCATCATGTCGGGATCTAAATATAGAGTATTTGTTCCTCAGTTCATCGATCACGGTCTCTGGCATAGGTGGTGTTAATAGCGTCGGGACCCACGTTCTCGTCTCCATGCTGGCGCGTAAGGTATCTATCTCGTAGACCTTGTACTCTCTGGGTTCCTTTTTAGGCCAGGGGATCTTGACATTGAGACCGGGGATTAAGCGGGTCCAGCGTCGGACGCCATTGTGTTTGTCGAACCATATGCGGCTGTTGACGATCTTTTTGACAATCACATCTCGAGTGATTCCAGTGTCGGGGTCTGTGAGGGCGTGTACCAGGCGGACAGATGAGAGAGGGAGGGGCATTTCGACGGAGCGGACTGGACGTTTGTCGGGTTCGTTTGTGAGCATGAAAGGGGGAATTTGAACATCAACCTGTCCCAAAGTTAGTCGGCTGTGTAATTCTAAAGCCTCAGGCGGGGTAATGTTGCGTTTCCGAGCGGATTTGTTCCAGTAATTCTACCCTATTATGCTGAGTGGCTGGAGAGAGGAAAAAAAAGGTGGCCCACCATGTTCAACCCTTCCACAGTGACCGTATTGCTCTTCTTCTCAAGAGACTTCACCGCCCCAATCTTCCCTTTATCCCTCCCCTCTAGCACAACCACACGGTCGTCCTCCACTATATTCCAAAACTTGATCCGTTCATCTTGAAGCACTTCTGTAGGCCGGATTCTTTTCACCTCCATAGCTCCATAAGTTTCCTTTGCGCTTCCAACATTCCTCAGAGGCGCTAGTGGGCCTAGTTCCCAATCCTCCCGGCGTGTTATCCGCGCCTGTTTTATGTCCTTGTAGACAAGACGAGAACGCTCTCTATCTTCCCCAAGCTTTGCCTTGCGGGCTTCCCAGGCGAGGCGCTCGCTGCGTCGTTGGGCCTTGCGAGCGTGTTGAGCTTTAGCTAGAGCGGTGCGGCGGATAACCTTTTGCATTGCGGGTATGATGGAACCTTTTCCACCTCAATTGGTGGTTGAGGGCGAGGTGCAGTAATGAAATTTGAAATTTCGGGGATGTTCTGTGCACGTGAGTTCGCTTTCATCGCGGCACTCAACCTAGACGCGCAAGACGCCAGAGCCCCTTAAATGCAATGAACGTAGCCTTCTCTATAACGTATAAAGTCGCATTATACAGGAAAGTCCGTCTAGAAAGCAGCCTTATATTTGTATTTGCTTGCGCTTGATAACAAATTTTCAGTCGGGTCCTTGCTGGGATAATGACACTGCAGTTCTATTGCAAGTCAACTACTTGAATCACGACAACCTCCATGATACCCCTTATCACTCCGTTATCTGCGTGTGGAAAGCAAAACCTATTCCCGCCCAGCAAAGCCCACCGCAGAAACTGTTGCATGGCGAGAATGAAGAATCCACGATTGACAGAACAAAGCACAAATATGCCATCCCAAACGCCCCCGTTTTAACATCACGTCTATTATGCATCATTACACCGTCTCGGCAGTAATCTTCTCGTACCACGTGTGGTGAGACTTCCTATCCACATCTGACACCCTCATAAGTTCCTCAACCATTTGCCCTACCATGCCAATATATTCCGGCAATCCACTTGATGCTAGTCCCTCACTCGCTGTACTCGCCACCCTAACCCGATCGTTTGCGCTTGTTGCTGACAGCCGGACGAAAATATGTGTCTTAAGTCTTTGGAACAAGAGTCGCATTACGGGATCTGTGATCTGGCCAGCCTGCACTTGCGCCAGTACGCGAGCGACGATATTGCCAAGTTGGACCTTTGTAGCTGGAGGAAGTGCGTGGGAGAATTCGATGGTGCTTATGATTTCGGCAGCTGCATCACTACTCGTGCTCCCAGAAGATTCGTTATCCTTCAAAATCTTCCAGATCCTGTCAGCCTCTATCTTCCATTGCGTTCTCACGTCACGCTTCAGCAAATTTTTTGCTGTCAAGAGGATCGAGCCGACAGCGATAATTCGAAGTGAACGGCGGCGAAAACGCATTATCCTGTTCGTGTCGAGATGAAGAGTCTCAGGTAATTCATCCTCTTGTAACTTAGAGGTAGCAATTGCAATATTTGTCAGCCCGCGAAAATAGATTTTCTCAAAAGTCGGCCTATGAGTTTGTTGGTTGGAACCCTCGATGTCCCTTCTAGCCAGTTCTGCAAGAACCTTCTCCCGTGCATCCAGCCACCATCTTTTGGTTTTCTCCAACGAAGTTGAGCCTGTGGCAATGTCTTGTGCAAATCGCCTCTCCTCGTACCCCGGCGCCTCTCTGATGAGATCTGGCGCGGAGATCTGAAGCATGAAGTTTGCATGGTCGAGCACGAGGAGATCAATTACACGGACGAGCCTAGCTAGGCGGTCTATAGAATCTCCACTGCGGTCTTCAGCGAACGCCTTGACATCCACATCCCGTGCCGGTGCACACATCTTTGGGAGAATCGATTGCATAAAAGCAAAGAAGCGTTCATACGAGAATCTCCCGCGGCGGCATTCGTTTTCGATGAGGACAGGATCTAGAGTCTCCGAAACAACTGTGTAAAGGGAAGACTCTGATTGGTGAGGCTGGAGGAGTCGAAGGAGCCGATCGCGAAGATTCTCCACCATAGCAACTATCCACCTATCGCCCACACCAGCTTGGATATCGCGTCTCATGCCGTCAAACACGGCACGATTGAGTGTCTCCCGAACATGGGAAGTCACAGCGTTTCCTGCGCCGATTCTGTATTCCCTGTTGATTGCTAATTCATGCACTAGCAGTCTGTTGTCGGGGATACTTGACATTGATTTCAGAAGCTCATCGAATTGCATAGACTCTCGCGGTCGCTGCGGGCGATCCTGAGGAATCTGGTCCACTGGCGACTCTGCCGGAGTCACCCTTGGTCGCACATCACCAGCAGGTTTCTTCACCCTGCTCTTGTGTGCTTCGCGCATAGCATCTCTGATTAGTCTCTTTGCTTTCTCTGGGCCCGCCAGCCTTTTTATCCTCACGAGTAACAGGACCTGCTGCTCCCGGATCCCCTGTCGGTATTCTGCTGTAACCTCTTCGGTCTCATTCTTGACCTTTTGCCAAATTAGATCGAGCTCGATAAATTGTGCGATCATGGTCTGGACTAAGACGCTCGAGTCATGGGCTTTCCAAGCTGAGAAAGCAGTAAGAAACGAAACATACGCCTCAGATAGAGACTGCGATCGTATCGAGGACGCTACGAAACTGTTCGACGCCGTTAAACTGGATAGGAGATGCTCGAAAGATATTAAGAGATCTTTCGACTTTTTAATGAGGTCCTGAAATAATGCATCAGCAAGGCCGGGTGCACTAACGGTGGCGAGGGATGTGTGTACCTGCTCTTGCTCACCATCACTACTGAGCACCTGCGCGGGGTGCCCCAAAACCAAAAACGCGCTCAAGAATGTCCGAACGGCGGATGTCTCTCCAGCACCACCCAATTCTCCATCCTGCAATCCACATAGCTGTAAGACCTTCGCGGTAGTCTTAATGACTCTTTCCTGTGAAAGCAATGCGCCAACCTCTTCAAAGCTCGTATCACGAACTCCTTCTATTGACAAGCCTAATTCTGTGAAGTCCTTCACGGCCTTTCTCCTTTGTACTATCCTCCAGGCTTTCTGTATCTTCCGTACAGCGGTCTCCCTTTTCTCGGAACTCTCTTCTCTCCGAACAGGTCTTTTGTCCTCCGCTCGCGGAATACTCGTCGCACGACCCCTCCTTGTATTCCTCTTATCTAGTAGTTCAGTTCGTCTCCTTTCAGCATCGGCGAGCCTCTCCTCCATCACTTCCCTTAGCTTTCTCCCCTCCGCTTCGCGTTTCTCCTTCATCCCCTCTGCAATATTCTTCGCCCGCCTCACCTCCTCTGCACAGGCGGCGGCCACCTGGGCTAGGATCTTTTCCCGCGCCTGTTGCGCCGCTAGCGCGCGCTCCTCTGAATTAGACGGTCGCATCGCAGCCTTCGCCATCGCAGCACGCATGCGCACCGCCTCAGCATGTGCAGCTCGATCCGCCAGGCGGGCCTTGCGAGATTCAATGATCGAGGCACGGCGGAGATGTTGAGCGATGTAGCGACTTTGAGCCCCATGATACGAATGACGAGAGTGATGAGAGTGGGTCGAGGAAAGGGAATTGCGGCGAGACGACGCAGCGGACGAACGACGACGGTTAATCGAGGGACGCTTGCTAAAACGAGTAGCGATACGAGGTGGAGGCGTGTCGTCTTGCGCCATATCATCAGACGACATCAAATCAACATCTTCAGGTATATCTGAGGTGGCATCCGGGGTGGAGCCGGGGAGAACGTCGTTGAGGTTGGACGAAAGACGATGCATGAGGAAAGTCTGCAATGAGATAATAGATTGATCCAGGCGCGATAGTCAGCAGTGACAGCTGGACCTTATTATGAACTATATTCAATTTCGCCACTTTGATAAGTAAACAGTTCGGGTAGTTGTCTTGCGAGAACTTCGGCTTACGGCAGCTACGGTCGACGTTAGAAAGTCCTGGAACAAACGAGGCAAACAATGGTTAGTTTGCGATCGCTAACAAAGACACAATAAGATCGAAGAGTAGAATAGAAGCTTAGACAGAAAAAAGAGCTGAGAAACAACCAAAAGGAGAAGGAGAGAGAGCGGGAGAGAGGTGATGATAAGGAAGAAACTGAGAGGACCGAGATGGACCGAAATAGAAGGAGGTGGTTGGGGTGCGTGCTCGAGGTTTCAGTAGACGATGACGACTTATGTCAGGCAGTCAAGTCAGCTCGGCCCGATGTCAGCCACAAGACGGTGGGCCAAGTACAGAGTACACGCAGCTAATACTCGAGAGCGGGGGAACCAGCGAGTACCGCAGTACTTGATACATTCGCGCATGGACGCCACGGGTTTTGCATGTGGCAATTTTTAGGAGTTCAGTAGCTGGGCGACCGGAGAACCACGATTCATGCATGATTTTGCCGCGTCCCAATAATAGAAGCATCATGGATCAAGTTGCGCACCTTCCATCGTTAGTGATAGAAGTTGTAGGTGAACAGTGAGATTTCGTCAGAACTACGGAGTGCCTTTTCGATGCATCACCCAAGACCCGACAGCTGGATACGCAACACAGCGGGTCGCCCGTCCGGTTCCACGGTACAGCATGCATACATGCATGTGCCTTCCCCGTGCTCGATCTTACGCTCCTCGGATATCTAGGACAGGAGAGGTGCTAATGTTTGTTGGCACTTGCCGTGACACACAGGAATTACTCCCGTGTCAGATTAGAAAACAGCTAAGGTACATGTACTTTGAATACTTGGACCAGGCCGAAGAGCTCCTGTGCTCAGATTGTTGAGAAACACCATCCCTCTGATCTGCACCGCTTACCAAACATTTGTATCGAGCATTCCGATGGATGCAATCGGCTTTCTCTCTGAGATCAGACGAACGGGGCTTCGGAAGTCTCGAGAGTGCTCATGAGATCAGGGCACAACACCCCTTTCACGACCCCAAAATCCAAGCCTTGGTCGCGCCATCGTCCCCGGTGCTAATAATAACCTCTTCGTCCTTTGTCCGACCCTTATCAAATCGTTTGGCCCAACAGACGTGGTTGACCTCATACACCCCGTGGGCCGCTGGCATCTCTGCTAAGACTACCCACTCGGTCGCCGCCACAGCGTCATCACCGGTGAGCTCTCTTTGACTATCGGTACCCTGTACACCCTCCCCCACCTGGCTATTTTCAGGCTTGGCGGGAGTATGGTCGTTGCCCGGTGTGGTTGAAGTCCTATCTCCAGATCGCCATCGCTCTTCATAGACGACTATTTTCCCATCACCACCCGCGCTCACCACCCTACCCGTTCGCTTGCTCCAAGCTACAGAGTAGATTGCCCTCGTATGAGCCTGCGGAAATTGCGCCTCCTCCGTCCATTCTTCCTCGATGCTCCCAGTACGGATTCTACTTGGTATCATACCATGCTCACCAAGCGCTCCATCCGTTTCCCTTGGCACTCGACTCCATATTCTAATGGTTAGGTCGTCAGACGTAGATACTAGCCGAGGCCCAGCTGCATTCCGCATTTCCAGAAAGCGGGTGGATACGGGTGATGAAATATTGCCGGTAGCTACAAGTGATGGATTGGATGTAGGCTCGAAGTCGATGGACCAGACGGTGGAGTTGTGGCCTTTGAGAAGAGATATACAGGTCCAATCGTCGATATCTTCTTTGTAGAGACGAATAGTATCGTCGTATGACGACGAGGCTAGTAGCTATTAGGATCATTGTACCGTTAGACACTATCCACCATCCCCGAGACTAGGGATTTGTGCCCACCTCTTCCTCTGGATGCCAAACCACACACTTGACATCTCCCTCATGTTCTTGCAAGACAGCAATCGTCTCAAAATTATCATCTTCCATCTCTTCCCAAACCCAAACACTCTTATCTCTAGAGCATGTTGCTAGGAAATTGCCTCCCGCACTCCACGCCACGCTCTTTACCTCGCTTTCATGCCCGTCCAGCACAACCGCAAACCGCCATTCCTCCTCCTCCTCTTCCTCTCCGTTACTCCCGCTTCCAATTTCTATCTCTTGCCGCTCTGGCCGTGGAACCATGTCATTATCCCATCGACGCCATATACCCGCCGAGGAGTCAAACGAGCCAGTTGCAAGAACAGATTCACCCTTAGTGCCAGGCTTCCATGCGATTGACCGGATAGAGCGTTTATGACCTCCTTCAATAGTGGAAATGAGGTTAAACGACGTAAGAGAATAAACACGGACGGACTTATCAGAAGAGGCAGTTGCAAGAAGCGGAAGTGAGTGGTGCGGCTGAGAGGACCAGGTACGGGAAAGCGATGGAGGATTGAAAGGAGCGAGGAGGCTAATCTTAACAGTCGTCATTGTTACTGAGATTTAGAGGTCTCGTTGGAGGGCTCCCAACGACGCACAAAGAAGTGCGTGACCAGGACTGGGATAAGCGATGAAGTTTTGCATCGAGGAATACTACATGGTACAAGTATGCATGTACGTGAGTACTTAAACATACAATACATTAACCACGGCTTGCACATTCGAGAGCACTATTCCTCCGGATCGATTTAACCATCAATCACCAAGAGCGACGGCTCTTTACGATCATGCATATAAGGGGCACGTGCAATGTCCGTCCCTGATCTAACTTGTGCAACATGACCTGCATAAAAGTAAGATACGATATGCATCCACGATCTCTTAGCGAGCCATGCCAAGAAAAACTGGAGAGAGAACCCCACAAGCTGCCAAGACTAAGAAGACTCGGTGGGATCTAGAGAAACTTGGGGTAATGATCACTTCGATTACTCCGAACACCGCAGATACAGACGCATGCCCCCTATGGAAGCCAGCTTAGCCTGGTGCGCTGGACCCTGAGTAGTTTGCGTGATGAACCTGCGTGGGATGACCCGTCGCGACTCCATTTTACCCGAGTGAGGCTCTGATAATGACAAATACACTTGCGTCATACTGCGACTTCACACCTTAACTCGTCGAACAGTGGCAATATTGTCACAGTGGCCTTCTTAGACCGTATCCTTCGTGGAGCGATGGCGCTGAGGCGTTCTGCTAGGGTTAACGCCGTTGGCCGGTCCTCCACACCCTCTAGCAAAACAGGCCAAACGCTCGGTAAAGTAGAGCCCAGCAGAGTCACCAAAAGGGGCAAGACAGGGCGAGCTTCCAAGTCGTTGAAGGCTGAGACGGCGACTTCGCGCGATCCAAGTACACCAAGGCGGAAGCGAAATGGGTCGCCCGCCCCTCCAAAAACACCAGTAGAGGCTGGTTTGATGGGTGTTCCCCACGTCTCTAGAGCAGCGGGACGTGACTCTTCGCCAATATCAGCGAAGAGACCAGCAGGCCCTCATCGGACGAATGCTCCTTTGGTGTCACCGGAAACTTCTCGGGTTATTACCTCTACAGACGGGCCAGTTCTCTCTGGGGCCAAAAATTCTGGACTGCACGCTTCAAGAACAACGGAAAATATTTTAGAGGAGGCTTGTGCCCACCTTATTAAGGTTGACCCAGCACTCAAACACGTCATTGGCAGGCACCACTGCCGGATCTTCTCTCCCGAGGGACTTGCAGAGGAAATTGACCCCTTCGTGACCCTAGCGAGTAGTATCATTTCTCAACAGGTACGGATCTATTCAAAATTGGTGCTTATGGAACCTAAGAAAGTACAAGGTCTCCGGCCAAGCCGCGAAATCCATCAAACGAAAATTCATACTTCTTTTCAGCGATGATGCGGCAGCGAATGAAGAGGAGGACTTGTCGCAGAGCTTCCCAACACCTTCACGAGTGGCAGCATGCGATTTAGCGACCCTACGGACAGCCGGGCTCTCTGGTCGTAAAGCAGAGTACATTCAAGGACTCGCACAAAAGTTCGCCAGCGGCGAGCTTTCAACCGAAATGCTGATCAATGGAAGTGACGAGGAAGTAATGGAGAAACTGATTGCAGTTAGGGGTTTGGGGAAATGGTCGGTCGAGATGTTCTCTTGCTTCGGGCTGAAGCGGATGGATATCTTTTCGACTGGGGACCTTGGAGTACAGTAAGTACACGCGAGCTTGGCTGCCTACATCCTAGGGGAACTGCAGAGCTGAGGTTCACATAGACGCGGAGTAGCTACATATATAGGTAGAGACGTGAGTAAGCTCAAGGCCAAGGGAGGTGGCAAATGGAAATATATGCCTGAGAAGGACATGCTTGAAATTGCGTCTAAGTTTGCACCATATAGGTATGCAGTTCTGCCAGCATGTGCGTTTGGAGATGTCGCTGATCAAGCTAGGAGTCTGTTCATGTGGTACATGTGGAGAATAGAGAATGTCGATGTTGAGGCCATGCAGATGTAGATCTTGGGTCATGAGCCATCCGTAGACTATATGGTTAGGGCTCACCCGCCACTAATCTGTGTCATCGGCTTGGCTGCCTTTGACCAGCTGGGTGGATATTTGACATGGATACCTGGATCCGTCCTTCTGACGAGGACGTTTAGGTTACGATCGTTTTTGCCTCAGGGACCTGATAGGGTACAAACAATATAGTTTGTGACATTTAGAGTAACCTTAACCATAGTAAGTGCGTTTAGTGAGTAACCTTGGTAATGCTTTTTTTGATATAAATAGTTCGGCGGCGTTTGCACATTTTCTACAATATAGTCTACAGTCCACTTTTTCCCTTCTACTATCAACTGCCATGGAGACACCTGTATCTTGAGCCTCGCCATAGAGAACAGCTCATGCTGGTCTCCGCTTGATCACCATAGACTCTAGATCCTCCCGCTCCTTCTTCTCGGCTTCAATCTCTCTTATAATTGGTGTCAGATATGGTACGTCCTGTGGAATGCGAGTATTAACTCCAGCTCATGTTGGAACATGTGATGTCAGATTGGTAAAATCCCTAAAAGAATGGCATACCTCTTCGGGTTTTGTCTGTTCCTCCTTGGATAGCAGTTGATGGGAGAGCGAACACTGTGGCCGATCAGCATGCGAGCGGCCTTAAAGCAAACACTGCCATCGCTTAGGATACCGACCTGAAAGGCACGCCGCAAGCGAAAGACACGGTCATAGGCTTCCTTCTGAGAGAGGCGTTTGAGGGCAAGTTCAACGGTTTCAGACTCCTCAGGGATCAGGTCATCGGCCCTTCAAACGAACATAGGTCAGCACAACCAGACAGAGAAGCAATGTGCAACGTCAGAGAATGCCAATTGGCTGTGGATCGAGAACATAGAGGGAATGAAGATTTATTCCCACCTCAAACCGAGCTTCCGATAGCCGGCCGCGTCTGTATACCAATTGGCTAATGGAGTCATCCAGCGACGCAGCCATGGCCGCTTGATAATGAAGTTTGTGAAGGATGGCTGAGACATCGCTGCACAGCACACAGCAAGTGGTGATAGTTGAGCGACAGATCTTGGAACGACCGAGGAACGATGAAAGATCAAACGATGAGGTTCAATCTGCAGTTATGTAAGCAGAAATCTGGCGGGTTGGGGCCCCCACGCCAAGACACGCGCGGATGCGGTGTGGTTTGGTAACTGCCCTGCACCTCTCGTCGTTAGGATATCCCGCAACAGTCTTTTCCCCACAACCCACGGTCCCTTTCCTCGTTCTCTCCCGCATTGCTGCAGAAAACAGCGAAAGAATCAGATTGCCTACGACTGACAAACGTGCTACTCCGACATGTCGACCGACGGTGATAATAGTTAGTAGCTGTGGTACTCGCACAAAACGCGGGCTGGGAAGATAGTACCCCCGCACACCTGAGAACCGGGAACCAGGAGCACGACCCGTTGACTCGAGTCGGTGGAAACCTGAAGAGAATACCAATTATACAACTTTCGCATCCAAAAAGCTGAACTCTGATGCTGTTCTGGAGTATGTCTTCCCGATACCGGCAGTCGTCTCCTCCCGGTTCTCCACATTCTTCCCTACAAAAAACAGATCCAGGGCCGTCAGGTGTACGTGACATCGCACAAAGCCCTCCTGAGTCGTTAACGTATCCGGAATATCTATCGACGCTATGCTCAAATGATTTCATGCATGCTTTCGCTGGTGCTTGCAGTGGACTTGCCTCGGGCATCGTTACCTGTCCGTTAGACGTCATTAAGACAAAATTGCAGGCGCAAGGTGGTTTTCGGGTGCGGAGGATAGATCCGATCAGTATCGGACAGCCGCTACAGTATCGAGGCCTGGTTGGCACTGCGAGGACTATATGGCGGGAGGATGGTCTGAGCGGAATGTACAGAGGATTAGGACCGATCACGATGGGATACATTCCCACCTGGGTAGTCTATTTCACCGTCTATAATAGGAGCAAGGAGTATTTCGGTCAAAAAGTCGGTTAGTTAGCCCTTATTGTCCGGTTGGCGGACTAGAACGCTGACTCTTACGTGGAGAACCCGAGAGGGAATGGGTTTCTCATCTCGTCTCGTCAGTAACAGCGGGTGCTTGTTCCACGTTGTTTACAAATCCAATTTGGGTAATCAAAACCAGACTGATGTCCCAAGTCAGCGCATCCAACCTACATAGCGCGAGACCGCCTTGGCAATACACGTCTACTCTGGACGCGGCTCGGAAGATGTATCATAACGAGGGAATCCTCTCGTTTTACTCAGGGTTGGCCCCAGCCCTACTGGGGCTAACCCACGTGGCGGTTCAGTTCCCTTTATACGAGCGGTTTAAGAGGTATTTCACCGGCGCTGGGCTGGGGAAACGAAAAGAAGGAGAGAAGCTCCAGCCTCTTGGGGTTATTGCGGCCAGCTGCCTGAGCAAGATATGCGCAAGCTCTGCGACTTACCCGCACGAAGTCATCCGAACAAGACTACAGACGCAGCAAAGAATACCTAATATTTCATCTGAAGGAATGACTTTCAGAAGCACATCCGAACAGGCTCTTGGTTCCAGTCGTCCGCCGGGAAGTAGACCACCGGGACCGCGATACCGAGGCGTCATCAGTACGTTCAAGACCATCCTGCGAGAGGAAGGCTGGCGTGCCTTCTATGCCGGAATGGGTACCAACATGCTACGCGCTATCCCAGCATCAACCACGACGCTATTAGTTTATGAAATAATGGTCGAGTTCCTGGCGAAGACGAAGGAGGAAGGCGAGAGGAAGAAGGTGCTTCAGAATCTTCTTGAATAGACGTGTCAGTCCCGACCTTGGAACGATGGTAAAGGGTGGCCCTTTTCTTCAAGCTCCGGCGCGCAGGGTGGGGAATTATTATTTTTTTCCAAATTTTTTTTTTGCTGTTCATTTTTTGATCATGGGAGCATATAGGCGCATGCAATATTTTTTTCTTCCCTTAACTCGCACGCCCATCCCCCCCTAACGCTGCATTTGTAAGGGGGGGGGGGGGGTCGCCGTACATTAGTCGGTTCCAGGCAGACATAGGAAAAGGGGGAAATCAGGGGCTACTCGCAGCATGGAACTTGGAAACTAGCATTACCTTTTTTTTCTTCCCGTAGATTCTGTTTTTTTGTCTTTGTTTCTTGTAGATAAGTTGATGCTGAGAGGGAGATTCATGGGAGATGCATGTACATTGCTGGGAATATTAGTTCCAGCAGGTTGAAGCTACGGAGTAGGATCCTGAGATCGATATCTTGCCGCTGTGATGGAGGCGGTGATGCTTGCGGGGTGCGGGTGCACACACACACACACACACACACACACACACACACATAATCAAACATCCACCTCTCCTCCACCACCCCTCCCCCTTAGTCTTATTACCGAACTATCAAGACATCAAACCGG
>JAGHQL010000235.1:309-31911 GCA_020080175.1 Glutinoglossum americanum | reverse complement strand
TAAGGAAAGCGGGGTTCATAAGCACCTTCCTAATTAGGAAGTGATCAGTCATAGTTTAGAAGGACTGGACGTCATGAAAGCCTCAATATGAGGTATCATGACTTTATGACTTCATAAAAGTCCGTGCGAGCAATGCTCGGGCCTCATGTTGTCAGCCGGGCATTGCTCTGAGGTCATAACCCCCGAGTGGAATGCTCCGAGAGCATGCCTCGCAACACCTCTGTCGGCCACCCCGACGACCTCGGGTGCCCGCGACACCTCACGAGTTTTGACAATACAGAATCGCTTTCTGTGAAGAGCACTTCGGAAGAGAATTGTTATAATTTCACAATTTTGGAATTGTCAGGAAGGTTCAATGGGCGATGAATGTTGAGAATGAAGTGGTGGAGTCTGAAGACTTTTCGGTGTTGGCCAACGTGCATACATTAAACCTAACTAGTCACTAGAAAGTAACATAAGATAATTAAGAAAGGGTTCGTTGAATAACGCTGCGAACGCTAGGAAAACTGCCTAAAAGCTAGGCATCGTGATATAGGGGGTTCGTATGTGAATTGTGCAGCCGCAATGGGTTGAAGGGCGATTGGGAAATCAAAGAATTACAAATCATTATAGACGTTATCATGGAGGGAGGGTGGTATGAGTGGAAATGAAGAATAATATAAATATGTAGAGAGTTGCCGCGTGAGTCACTGCAAAATGCTAGGTAGCACTTCGCCTCTGAAGAATAAAACACTTTGGTGTGGTAATAGAGAAAAGGCCCGGCATCCCCAAGAGGGGGGCCGCGTGGCCTGTTCTCTATAGCTGTTTAGTAGTCCCTCACCCCATCCTGCCTCATAACCTGATACCCCAACCCCTGCCCATGCCCCATCTCGTGATAGCCCGGTGCTGGTACTTGCTGAAACGTCGACGACGGTACCTGTGGGGGTGATCCGGATGGTTGAAAGTGATATCCAGGCTTTCCTTGTGGTGGTGGACTCTGGGGTGGCGACACGGGGGTGGGAGCAACGATGTATTGGACTACGGGTGCGGGCGCGGCGGCCGCGGGTCGGTGGCTGCGGCGACGGAAGAAGAAGATGATTGCGATCACGGCCACCAAGCTGAGTATGGCGATGGGTACTGCAACGCCGATCGCAATCTTGGTGCCTTGAGATATCCCTACTTTGCCCGTGGCTGTTGGAGGTGCGGTTGTCGTGTGTGGGGCAGTGGGAGTGGGAGTGGTCGACATCGTCGTTGGGGAACCTATCAGCGTAGTGGCCACACTTGCCGGGAACAGTGATACATCCTCCGGCCTGTACTTGACCACGATCGCGAGTGCTGTCACTCTCGTCTGTGAGGCAACAGTGCTGCTTACGAAGTGGTAATCTCCACCAAGAGACGAGGCGTTCCAGAATGGTACGATGAGGGATGGTGACACGGAGGTCCTACAATAATACGGCGCAGTGTCATCGATGAGGCAGGAATAGCCACTGAAATTAAGGATTGCTCGTTAGGAATAGCGCCGCAGCACGCACTAGAACCAACAACGCTCACCTCGGACAACACTTATGCCCATACTCCCCGGATGCCAACGTAATCTCCTTAACGCCGGAAGATGTCAATGTCTTCTCCAGCGAACACGCACTGAAATACCCGGATGGGCAAATGGCCGGCGAATAGTAGTATGGATGCCCCAATGTTGATGGCTCGCCCGGCGACGATGGCCGACAGTCCGAATTCCAGCCATAATAGAGTGGTGAGAGTGACCAGGAGCTCGTGGCACTCGAGCAGGAGGCGGGAGGCGTGAATACGGTGGTCACTGGAGCGGCCATGTTGACGATAAATACAATCTAGCGTACTCCGTAAATAAAGATGCTTATAGTTGGATATGAGGGTGTCGCTAGGTTTTCTCCCGCCCGGAAAGCCTTTGAACAACCAAAGACCATCCCTTCTCTTTATCCCCTCCCAGATAGAAAGAACGAAAGAAAAGAAAAAAACTTCGCAGCCTCGCCTCGTTCTCATGACCCCTCATACCTACCGTAGAGAACCTCATAACCCGGGTCGCCAAGCCCGTCTCGGCTGTTCGAGATCGCCAAGCGCATCTCGACTGTTCGAGATCGCTGCGCGAGTATCAAAGGTTTGGAGGGAAGGGCCATAATCTGCTCGCTTGCTCCGCAGGATGGATGATAAGGGAAGGGAGGTCGACTAGCTCCGCCACCTAGTTCACGCAAGAATCCTCGTTGTGGCGAACAGATTTCTTTTTGGCTCCTTGGCGATGAAGTGAGGGAACGCCGGTTGAAGTGGTGTGTCTGACTTTGAACGAAAAAACTGTGGTTGATCTAGAGAGGCTCGGCCCGGGAGCATTCGGACTCTCAACTGGGCCTTGATTGAACGACACCCCACAGTGAACAGGTGTGGTGTTGAGCCGATTGAGTTTGTAGAATATGCTGGGTTCGCTGCTATACATAATACAGTGCCGCTGTGGGAATCGTAAGTTTTGATGGTTGCCAAGTGAGTTGAAACTTATGATCCCCACTATGGTTATTTATAATGGAACTGATACCACTGCGACATAGGTTATGGTCGGATGCTGCTTTTATAGTGCCCAAGACGACCCCTAAGAATGGAGAGGCACAAGCCTAAAATAGACGATGCCTATTACTGGCTAATTTAGGCGTGAGATTACTACCCTTAGGGCCCGCATGGTCTGCATATCACCTATTGAGCCTCACCGGACCTCGCATCTCAGGGAGCAAACAACATCTAGTCTCACTAGTGGCCCTTGCTGCAGTTTTCGCACTCTCGTGGGACGCATCATAGGTGCCTCTACAGTTCGGCACGGGAGACTCTCAGCGTTACCGCTAGCATCATCGCAGTTCTTCAACCCACTAGGTCCGTGGTGAAATATCTCAACGACGCTAAGGATGCCTTAAAAGACTGCAACAGGATCCTTATAGAAATCGGTGTCGTCAGCGGTCTCCTTTTTAGCTTAAAAGATCTTGTGGGCAGAGCAGAATCGGGAGAGGCCTGGTTAGCCACGACGAGGTCGCTTGACATCCCGACTGGTCCTGGCACGTGTTCGGGAACCGGTCGTTGGCTTGAAGAAGGTTGGCAAAGCCATTACTTTGGCCCTTCAAGAAAGAGGACGTTATAGACATTCTCAACAAAATCGCGTGACAGAAGACGTTGTTCATTCTTGCCTTGCAAAACGACCATATGTAAGTTAGAAACTCAATATTTTACCGCACGTGCGACTACTCGCAGCTTGTAGAGGGTTTTCTTGTGAAATCAAATGCGATATGACAGAGATCAAGCATGATGTCAAAGCCCTAGAGTAGGAATCGCAGGGCGGGAGTTTTGATATTCATGCCTCCGTCAAGTTTTCGAGGCATAGATACTGACATACGCCCCTTTGAGGATGCACGCCGGCGGGAGACTTATCAATGGCTATCAGCACCAGACCCATCCTCAAATCACAGCGCTGCATGCAAGAAGCGACAGCCAACCACGGGCTTATGGTTTATTGAGGGAAGCCAATTTGCCCCGTGGAAAGCAGATTCTGATTCGATGCTCTGGCTCTATGGTATTCGTATGTCCTTACGAAATAGATATCGTTTAAAAAGTAGCTTGCTGATCTGTTGGAAACAATAGCTGGATGTGGCAAGACCATACTGTGGAAAGTGAAGTTGATCTTTACATAACACGAGCACCATCATTGAAGGCATTAGGAGCCACTGCCAGTCGGATTCAACACTTAGGGTCGCATATTTCTACTTCGACTTTAATGATGAGGAGAAATAGCGCCATGAGGATCTCATCCCTTCACCAATAGCACAGCTCTCTGCGCAGAGTATGAAATTTCTCGAGTCACTGGGCGACGGCTTTCTGAACCGCGAGATTTGCTTATAATCTGCTCCAGCCTAGTCACTATTTCACTAGCAACAATCAAGAATTTGTCTAGCCAGTCGGAAGACATGGGAGAGCTGAGATTGGCTCATTTTTGAAGAATACCTTGTCTCAAAACGGATCAAAGCAGGCCCGACCTCAAAATTCACTATCCTCGAGATACCCGCTTATCTGTCCATAGCTCAGACATGCCTCGCCTATCTTTTGCAATTCGAGGAACTCGATTCCCTGACTCCAGATGCCAGCCGAAAATATCCGCTTGTTAGATACGCAGCAGAATACTGGACCCAACATGCCAAGGCTATTGGACGAGATGCCAGCGAGACTCCCTTGGATTTTTTGACCATCAAGCTCTGGTCTAAAAGAGACTGCTTGGATTGGGTCAGAACATGCAATCCCGGCCTCCCACCGGCAAAATCGAACTTTTCAACAAAGGTGGAGAGAGTAGCTTCCTAGCTTTACTATGTGTCTTTACTTTGTCTACACCAGATCGCCCAGTGGCTGTTAAACGAGGGGGCCGACGCCAACGCGCAGGGAGGATACTGAGGCAACGCGCTACAGGCGGCTTCGTACAAAGGCCACGACCAGATCGTCCAGCTGCTGTTAGGCGAAGGGGCCAACCCCAACACACAGGGAGGGCGGTACGACAACGCGCTGTAGGCGGCTTCGGCCAGCGGCCACGCCCAGATCGTCCAGCTGCTGCTAGTTAAGGGGGCCGACGTCCGCACGCGGCTTCGTATTACGGCTACGGGCGGATCGTCCGGCTGTTGTTAGACAAAGGAGCCGACGTCAGCGCGCAGGGGAGAGAATATGGAAATGCGTAGCAGGCGGCTTCAGCCGACGGCCATGACCAGATAGCCCAGCTGTTGAAATCGACCCTACGATCTCAGTAATACTACCAACCCACCCCACCCAGCAACGCGATCTTATGTATGCTTTATATACAATGTCCTTTCAGTTCCTAAGGAATCTGTCGAAGGCGACAATATAATATTTCTACACCCTTTGCCGTTCTATTCGAACATATGATTTGTGAGACGTGCCGTTCAACCTCTCGCCGTTGGAAATTGTTAGGATTTTCTGCCCGGTAATCTTACCGCCCAACGGTGATCGAGCTTGAGCTATCTCCGATGGGTTTCTAGCGCGACCATGGTTTCTTCGTGCCTGGATTTCTCGAGAGGCCGTGTGAGCTCGCGATTTAACGTTCCTCTGTGGGGGCTAGATCATGGCCAGAAAGGCGCGTTGGTCTACCATCCGGATCGGGGCAATTCACGCCCTCCTTATAGCAGAGTACCGGGTGCAAGAAATCGTCATAATCCGAATACTGTAAGTCCTGCTCACCTTTTGTTTAGCTCTTGCCCTAGTCCGAAGACGGAAATAGAACTGGGTTTTCATTTTGGAGACTGCCTATATAACTAGCTAATAATGCCTAGCTGAAGCTATGCAGTTTAAGTGAAATGCTAACCTATGGTATCTGAGTATTGTGGAGGTGAATTCTATGCCGTGGAAGTGGTAGTTTGTTAGCTAGTTATTAGTCATTCTCTTGGCAGGGGTAGCTTACCTACCGCGCCCACGACCTGCTTAATACAATCGTCCTTCTACCTACCAGACGAACCATAACGTCCACAGTATTTATGTATCAAACAGCCGGAATTCTTGGAGCTTTAATGGGGAAAGGCGGATAAAGCATTTGCTGGGTTAATTTGGCGGGTCGTGCCTAGCTCAATTCGGTGTATCTAAGCTAGATCGGGACATTTATTGCCGCCGCTTTGAAGCGGAGTCACTGCGCCAAGACCTCACCATCTTATAGATGACCCCCTGCTGGGTACACTATTAGGTGATTTCAGACTAAAATCCGTCTACTTGAGTGTTTCTGGGGGATCCTCCCATGAGTGTCTGAAACTTTGAAGTTCATCGCGGTGTTGCTTGAATTTGTGATCCTCAATTTCACGATCACCGATGAGCGAAAAGTTGAGGGTTCTATTAGTGTCATACCTCGCAAAATGTTCCTTAGCATGTGAGGTGGCGGTGAGGTGGCGCAGCCACTTCTCTAAATACATAACGTTACCAATCTAAATTTATCTTCGATAAAATGTAGATTCCTATGAAGGGACCATCCCTTGAGCATATCATCTATCATCGTGCTGTGAGCCATGTTCATGCCGACCTCCACCGTTCAAGTGCTGGTTAGCGTCTTCGCCTTAGCGCATTGTGCGCTGGCTCTATCGACATGGAATGTCTCCTCTTCCGAATTTGTTCGAATGATTTGGATGAGTAGTATGTCGTATATATAGATTGCACAAGCGAAATTATCTTATTGACCTTCATCTAGCTATTGTGGTAGGAGACTACCTCTATATCGACGCCGGAGAATACTACCTGCCGGGAGCCTCATCTTGGGCTGATACTATTCACTGTTAGCAATCTCTGCTCAGATCATTATTTCTAGTTCATACCGCTTACTTTTTGCTTTCCAAATAGTGAATTCAACGCTTTCAATTGATCTTTCGAATTCCTGGACGACTACCTCGGTAACAATAAACAGTTTTGGCAAGCCTGCAGGCCTTAAGGGTACCAGGGATGGAGCCCTATGGTGGGATCGCAACTCATCGAGGATAATATCCTTCGGTGGGGAGCCGTTTAGCGAGATCCCTCTCTATGTATGGGCTCTCACGCCTGATGGTAATGGAGCTGGCTCGTGGAGCGAGTTGTATGGTCCGGATGATTCATTATGGAAAACCCTCGTCCGCCCGGAATATGGGTTGATTGCAGCTAGCCCTGAAACGGGTTATTTTATGGGTGGCATGGTAACGAAGTGGCCCGAGGACTTGTATTGGGCGATACCCGGTATGATAACGTTTGATTTTGCTAGCAGTCGATGGACAAACCTTACATCGGTGGGGCTCTACTCCGCAAGCGGCATGGCTCTTGGGGGTTCTGCGCAGTTTGTGCCTCCATTTGGTGAGGCAGGGTTGATAATCATGATGGGCGGCGTCGTGCCTTCATCATCTTGGGACACGGGAGGTTCTTTCCGACCTATGTCTAACATAACTATATTTGACCCCCATCATCAGAGTTGGTACTCACAGACAGCCACTGGCGATGTTCCGGCAGCCCGAAAGAATTTCTGCCTAGTTGGTGCCTCAAGCACTAATAGAACCACCTATGAGATGTGAGCAAGCTCCCTGTTGTGATACGTGAGCGAGCCGCTTTGTTAATTCCCCTATTTGCGAAGCTTCATCTATGGCGGCTGGGACAATACTTTCAGTGCAGCTAAAAATACAGATTCTACCGACGTATACATTCTCACACTTCCAGCATTCCACTGGATTCGCGTCACGGGCTCTGCACCTCCGCGAGCAGGTTCTCATTGCCAAATTGTCGGAAACCGTCAGATGCTCAGCGTCGGCGGCTACGACCCCACATCATCGGCTGAGTATGCGACCGCAGATCCGTGGACGTATGGGTTAGGAATCTTTGATATGACGGATTTGAGCTGGGGAACCCATTACAACGCTAATGCCATGCCATATGTACGGTCGGATGCAGTGAACGACTACTATGCTAAACAGTATGTCCTGCGTCTCTAGCGTTTCGCCTCTAAATACTAATGGGAAAATGCACTACAAGCCTACTTTATCCTTCATGGGATAACCCAGTTCTGGAGCAACTATTTAGGATGAATACAGCAACCACCGGCAGTACCGCCAAAAACTCAACTACGCCTACTAGCAACGCTCCCGCAATTGCGGGAGGTGTTGTCGGTGGGATTGCAGCTCTTGCTGTTGCGCTGTTAGCATTCTGGTGGTGCTCCAAGAAACGCAAAGCCTCACAGCCTCACGCCTCAGAGCCTTATACCACAGAGCCTTATACCACAGAGCCTCAATACATTTATGAACTTGGCGGGACGAAGCCCGCAGAATTGGAGGCGCGAGACAAGCCAATAGAGATTGGTGTTTCGTAGGCTGTTTGAAGAAGCCGGTTGGATGTCATGAGGTGCAAGTGTAAAGGAGGAATAGCGGTTATTTGAATTCATGTCCCGGTAGTACTTTGCCGACCGCCCTAGTAAGGTAGTTGTCGAAATACAATACGAGCAGAATAAGAAAGTGTATTGGATAGTAGTCAGGAGCCATTCATGAATGGCTTCTGACTAAGCAAATTTCCTTAAGAGGAAAAGTATACGAATAAGGCGTTTTTATATAAGGGATATATAAGTAATAGCTAAATTCATGGTATAGTGGCGCATGGTATGCGAGTAATTTTCCTCAAATTGAATCTTCAATTTTGCATAGTTTATCGCATCTAGTCAACTTCATAATATACTGAAATTTTAAATCCCAGATTGGTGTTTTGAGTACCATGGAGGGTAGTTTTATGCCTGTGCATATGCTCTTATGTAGCATGGATGATATGATTCGAGCAGCCCTAGCCCCAGGGTCTGCTCCCCGTGAGTGGCATTACGAGGCACTCTCAAACCTGCACACCAGGACCTCTGAGTTCAAGATCTTCGAATTGCGCAGGTGCTGCAGACAGGCAAGGAACTGTCGTTCGTTGATCACGCGGATTCGGTTATTGACCATCAGGAACTCACGGCCCTCCTTGAAGGCCAACCCAAAGCTATCATCAACCCGCAGGAACTCGACCAGCTTTGCCCACGATGGGTAATTAGTAGAAGGGTCGAAGATATCGCTCATGCTGACAATGTCCTGTCTGGCGTGATCGTCGGCTCGTATGAAATGGAAGACCATTGTGGAGATCGAAGTAGAGCTGCCGCTTTCCGGATATTGCTCTGTTAGAATAGTTGTCGAAGTTCTGCTGAAATCGGGCGGCCAAGGCTCGTCAATGGGTGGGGCTAAATTCACAACCCCAATCGGGAATGGCGATTCTTCCCCAGCTGTCTCGTCCTCCATCTCAACGGGTTCCTCACTCGTACGGTTTTGGCCTACCGCAGGGTCTCCACGCGACCCGAGATGGGCTCGAATTCCCACCCCCCCCAAGCTTGGCTCTGTCAGGCCGGAGAGAGACACGCCAGCCGTCGAATCCGCAGGAATACGAGTACGTAAGGTAGGTAAGCGGGAATCCAGGTCCCGCCTTGCAGCCGCTTCCATCACTTTACTCAACTCTACTGTCATGTTTTTGTATCGTTTGTAGATATGAGGCCCGACAGCTGGCGGGGGTATCCAAGACAAATACAATTTTTGATGGCAGGATGAAACGCTAAAGGAGTCGGGGTGAGTTGTAAGGAACGTGTGACAGAGATAGCACGACTTCTTGCTAACTCCGATAAATCGAAAGGACGGTTTGCATTCCAAATGGTGGTCGTAGTAGCTGACAAGTTGGATTTCAGCATGGACAACCAGGGCTTCTGGACATGCTCCGCTGAAATGTGCCTCCGGATCCGCTGTATTCCAGACCTTAGCGAGACGAGAAAGGCATTCTTCCTCACGGCCCCCAGCTACTCTCCGTAGGACGCTAGTCAGAGGCATTGCATCCCCAGGGAGAGTGAATTGCATGTTCGGGGGTGGTGATACGGGCTCGACGATCATCGGATTAAACAAAGCGGGAAATTCGGAAGCGAGTTGCACAAACGCCCTGGAGGCGATGCCATACCGCCCTAACTTGAAAATAGCGTATATCCACCGAGGCAATTGCTGGGCCTGGGTGGAAAATGCAGCTTTCAGGGGCTCTAGGAAGTTTCGTTTGGCCTCTTGAGCCCATCTGATATGATGGATCAATGCCTCAGGCTCCGGATCAGGGGGTAGCTCTCTGATCGCGAAGATCTGCGCGAACCACTGCAGGAACTGCTGAAGAGCCGAAGCGTCGGTATGCGGTGTCGCAGACGATTTCAGCACGCGTAGCTCGACGGTTGAAATACCTCCCTCGAAGACCTCTTTGGCAGTAAGGATTTTCTTCAAGTAGTATCGAATTTTTGCAATATCCAGCTTTATAATTCTAAGTAGAATATCTGTTTCTTTCCCGGAAACCTCCAGGTCTGTGAGTAGCAATATTAGTCGGGACAAACTAGCTTGCACGTCATAGTCCAAAATAGGGATATGGTACCTCCGCTTGCGATGCAGTTCAACGCCTCCACAATCTCTCGAACCTGGCTCAAAGTATTCTCCTGTACCCCAGAATTGCTGGCAATCCGAATGATCGTCCCCTGCGGTGAGCCTTCCTCTATACACGCAGCCGAGACCCTATCGCCGTTCCTTCTCGTAGCGCATACAAGGGCGAAGGAATCGAGAAACTTTCGTTTAAGCAGACGCTCTCTTGGCGTATCAACTTCATATGGATCTTGGTCGAGGCCGTGTCCGGTGGGCTCACCGCGCACGGGATTGAGCAAATGGAGGAGAACAGCAGCTTGGACAAAGCGATTTCGAACATTCCCCGTTATCTCGAGGAGAGCCATTATTTCCGTTCACCCAAAACAGAGCAGAGAGGATGAAGTTGGGGTTGATTCCCCGTGCCAGGATTTCTCTGCACGTTGGCGCATTGCGATAGGCTGAATGCTGATTTCGGGTTCCACAACGCTACGATCCCGGACATGACTCAACGGTAACCCAACGTCACAATTGCAATGGGCCATAAATGTGAGGCTTTAGAGATTATGGTGCTATGAGAAATCGGTCCAATCCTCTGAGGGAAGCGAAGGCATCAATAAAGTGGCGCTCTCATACAAGGAGGGGGTTGCTGGTCGGAAATTCTCCATTTTCTTTAGCGCGCAGCCTACCGCTTCTTTTTGTTTGCGAAACCGTCCGCCGGCTTCACATCATAAGCTAACCCCCAGCACCGCTGCGGCCCGCCAACTAATTTTTACCCAGTAAATACAATCGAGCAGCCTTAAGGCCTAGTAAATCATAATAGGCTGCCAGCTATCGGGGAATTTGAGGTCCCTGACAGCCTCGCCATCCATGACTCCATGAATATATGCGTCCCCCACAAGGGTGAAGTTGACCTTTTCCCTATGTCGTAGCACGAAGGGTACGCTAACGCCCCCCAGGATGTAAACCCCATCGCCTAGTTCTGTGCATTCGGGCACTAACCCTATGTAACCCTTGTCGGTAACGGCGAACCTTCGACGTCGGCAGGCGGTCAGCGCCTGGACAATATACATGTCGGTACTATTGTTCATTTTGAGGGCACTGCCGAAATCGCCGGTAGACAGTGAGGCTATGGCAGCGGCATGGGCTTCGCAGGGGTCATGTATAGGAACGCTTGCCGCTGTCGCGTTGTCCCCAGTGTACAGGTCGTCTACCAGCAGAGTCCGGCAGAAAGCCTCCTCAGGGTTATCATAGCGCAGTTTCCCGCCCGCCGCCGAGTGCGAGAAGACTCCCAACGCATTCTCATGCCATTTTAGCCACTGACTGCGTTGATCTATGGCCGGTGCCCCATCAGTCGCGACTTCTCCTTCGCACGTCGAGCTGATATCGGTGACTGAGCCCATCCCCACTGAGGTTTGAGTGATGAAGCTATCCCGCTCCTCTCCATCACCTAGCGCGTACATGACAGGCAACGAGTCCGCTGCAGCAGCGAAAGGCTTCTCGCGTATGGTTGCGAAGACCGCTGGTCCAGCGGCAGATTGCGCATGCCAATCGGGCACCCACGACGGCAATTTACCCTCAATAGCTCTGCGATGGAGGCCTGCATAGGAGAGCATTGATGCTCGTTCCTTGAAGGAGAATGACTTGAGAACGTAGGCCGCGAAATGATAGAACAGCTTAGCTGGTGGCCACTTGTAGTCTAGTTGGAAGGTAGAGCGCCCGGGGAGAAGCAGACCGAGTAGAGCGATGACTTTATCTCTGGGGTTTGAAACCTGGCAGTCTCGAGTTCGCCACAATAATTGCAGAGGCGTGAGGCGGCCACTATTAAAGTCATGTCGGATTTGCAAGATGCGATAGAAATTGAGCATCCCGACTTGCTGCTCTTGTCTAGGAAGCGCCACCCACTGGCTCATCCGGTGTTGCATAAAGGTGAAAGATCTTACGAAGAGGTCCCAGTCGAAGTTGAAGCGGCCGTGCCTGCAGCGAATTTTTCGTGCAAGCACCACCTCTTGGATTATCCATGTCCTCCCAAACCAAAGAGACGAGAACAGATTATAGTATTCTAGCCAGGCGCCGTGATCAAAAGGCAGTATTCCGCGTTCGATGTTGGAGCTGTCGATCGCTAACTGTCCTTGGTTCTTAATCAGATCGAGAAACGTTTTAATTCTGTACATCAAATCATAGCAGAAATACCATTGCAACGGCGCATCGCCTAGATCTGCAAAGACAACTTCGGCGCTGCTGTAGATATCCCGCATCAGTAGTAATTGCAAATTCAACTCATCCTCGTCATTTTGGTTGATGCAAATCGCGTCAACCCATAGGAACTCCGGCCTCTCAAGCTGATCTTGCCGATGTCGTCTGAGTGCGCCGTGCAAAGATGCGTTAACCTGGAGTGCCCTCCCATCACAGATAATTGTGCGGTCAAAAGTTGGCGCGCCCCAATGGTAAGACAACGCCGCGTACTTTGGCCGATCCGGGTGATCCAGCTTCACCTTCACCAGATCGAGAACGACCGGGTCGGATAAGAAGATCGCCTCCCGGACATGAAGTAGTCGGATCTCCCCAGCCTCAGAGTCAACCGGCGAGTACTCGAAGCTGTCAGATGGAATAGGGATTTGCTCCTCTTGCTCTAGCGGCAGATTGCTCTTAGGAGGGTCTTTAACCGTGGCGCTAAACTTCACGTCCCCAACACTGAGAGGCTGGAACTTGATAGGCCCTCGGCCGGAACAGCTCCCGTTGCAACGCTCATGGATAGGACAAGTAATAAGAGATACAGAAATCGCGATGAGCTGGGAGGTAATGTTGACGCCATCTAAGAACATTCCAGAGTTGAGATTCATTTCACTCGTGCTGGAGGCCATGGCACACTTGTAGGTGAAATGTAATATGGCTCTAGGAGGCTGCGATCCCTAAGGGGCCGATAAGATGTTGTTTTATGGATGCTATTAGTAACGCGAGAGTACGAACCGCATTTGCGTAGTTTCAAATAACCGTGGAATGACCCAACGAGCCAGCCGGATACAGCTGGTTGCGGGGGTGGTGGTTTACTTGTCCGCTTTGGCCGTTTGCTGAGGTGAGGTTACCCGAATAAAGCAGCAACTACTGCTAATTACCCAAACTGGTCGATTTCCTTCGCACCGTCAAATTTCGGGCAATTCGCCTCATCAACGACAAAAGCGGCGTGGGGGACTTGCAACAGCATACACTGGCTTCTAAGGCTGATCTAAGGCTGGACGACCCGGT
The DNA here is from genome assembly GCA_020080175.1 of Glutinoglossum americanum. Classification (NCBI taxonomy): domain Eukaryota; kingdom Fungi; phylum Ascomycota; class Geoglossomycetes; order Geoglossales; family Geoglossaceae; genus Glutinoglossum; species Glutinoglossum americanum. Next base: position 18,742 of record JAGHQL010000235.1, on the reverse strand, counting down.
GACGTTATTTTTCGCTATCAGTAGGTATTCACAATTGGGCGCGCGGAGGAGGGATAAAGCATGAACTCCGATGAGTCGCATGTCAATGAGGCGGCCGTCAGTAACGCCGAAGATGACGATGCAGCGATCGCGATTGGGCTTGATGTGGATGAGGATGCGCTGAGCTACCTGAGTGGTGCGGATGGGGAGGATTACGAGTTCGATAGTGGGGTTATTACGAGCGAGGAGATCGGCGAGAGTCTGTTCCCTCTGATCCTGGCGGGGATGTTCGATCTGCATCTCTTTTCCAGTTCCGTGCTGCCTCAACTAACCACCAGAATTACGACAAACAGGCAGCATAACTGCGCGTCTCTCCCTCGCTCATTTCGGCATCTACGCCTCCACACCCGCCGCCCTCCTCGTCTTCTCCTTCTCCCTCTTCCCCGCCCGCGGCCTCCGCCACCGCTTCAAATCCGCCTCCTTAGCCCTCCATTTCCACCCCCTCACCTCCCCATCACAACTCCACATCCACAAAATCTCGCCCAACGAAGCCTACGGGCCGCCCACCTCCTCGTTAACCTCCCACACCATCTCCCTGGGCGCTTCCTTGGGCGCCGGTGTTACAGGTGCGGCTCTTGAACCCAACATCAAGACCTCAAAGACATATGTGAGGTCCGAGAGGGCGAAGGTGAGAGGTGTGGCGTTGGGCACGCCGAGGGCGACGAAGGTGAGGTGGTTATTGGAGGAGAATTCAGTGCAGAAGGATGGCGTGCCGGTGCATTTCGAGGTTGCGGTGCTGCTCGGGGGGTGCAAGGGAGGGTTTGAGGTTGAGGTGGGGGTTAAGACCTGTGTGGGGTGGTTTGGAGGGGTGAGAAGGGGGGCAGTGTGGCCATTGCAGGGGAAGGGGAAAGGGAGGATAAAGGTTGCGGATGTTGGGAGGGGTGATGGTGGGGCGGGGACGTGGAAGGGGAAAGAGCTGGTTGATGGGAATCTGGACGAGGTGGACTTGGCGGCCTTTACGTCGTTCGCGGAGGGGAAGGAAGGGTGAAATAAATGTTGGGGAGGCGAGGAAGTATTTAGAGCATAATCTTGTTGCATGGTTAGGGTCCTGGAGACGATTTGTTTGACCCATCATTGCTAGATATCAGGGTATGAAATAGATACCACTTTGGGAATACCAGCACCCGTAAATACAACCCACCACACCCTTCACACCCTATCCTAAACAAGACACCAAAATCGCCAGTGCCATGGCCCCTCACCTAACTCTCCATCACAGCGTGCACAGCACACACAAAGACATACACAGCCACCACACCGCCGCGCCCTCCCCCTAACCTACAGCCGATGGAACCACGCCCCATGCAAAACAAACGGCGCCCAATGAACCGGACACGGCCTCGCCTTCCTCACCGCCAAGACGCTCTCCCGCAGCGCCCCCGCCAAATCGACCAGCGACCCCGCCCCGCCAAAGCGCGCGTAGAACTCCATCGAGAAGAGCCGCCCGTCCTGGCTCCTGATGGGCCACAGCGTGCCCACGACCGAGGCCGCGCCCGCCAGCAGCAGCGCCGGTATGATCCCCTGCGGCTCCTCGCCCACGCGGATGTCCTGCCCCGCGGAGCTGCACGCGATGAGCGTGACGTGGGCCGAGCGCAGGCGCAGGTCCGTGAACATCTCGCGGGCGGTGAAGTTCGTGGCTGTGGCTGGCGAGGCGGAGCTGAGGAGTAAGCCGTCGTCTAGGGCCGTGGTCGTTGGGGTGGGGGGCTCGGGTTCGATCTGCAATAGTGCCTGCGGGGCCGCCACCTGTTTGCCCTTTTGGTTTTGGGTGGGCTGTAGGAGGAGGGCTTGCTTGAATCCGGAGTTTTTGGTTGTGTTGAGGACTGCGTGGCCGTGGTAGTGGATGATGCTCTGGTCGGCGCATTTGGTAATGAAGTCGGCCGGGGAGACGTCGAATGAGACCTCCGTGTCGAACCGCGCGGCGATCTTTTCGAGCGTGCTCTGGACTTCCGCTTCTTCTTTGGACTTGGTTCCGTGTGCCATCCCGCTTCTCCCATAGACGCCGAATACCGCTGCGGAAGAGGAACCTGTTTTCGATTGCGACTGTGCCTTGGCCTTTCGGTATGAGTTGAGCATCATAGAGAGGGAGTCGCAATAGATAATTGGGTTTCGTTCAATTAGGCACTCGTCTCCAACGGATAAGGCGTGCAACGGAATACCGTGCAAAACGCCAGAAGGGCAGAACACCAGCGTATCGCCCGGTCGCGATACTTCCGCTAAAGGCGCGACAAGCCAGTTAAGTTCCTCAAGATATTCCATTTCCAGTGAGTCCTCTGACCAGGATGAGAATGAGTCAAAGTATTTTCTCTTCCATTCCATAACATCCTCGGAAGATCTTATCTTGATTGGTTGCCCCCTGATATGGCTCATGGCAACCTCCAACGTGAAATCAAGTATGTCAATTCGAATCTCTCCAGTCTCTGTTACGGTGGTCATATCGATAGAACTCGAGCTCACCATCCAATCGACGAAAATAATGCGGTTCCCACCATTTTCTTGGGAGAAAGCTTCCTGAAGGTTCAGTATGTCCTCGAACCTAATGTTGACATTGATATCTTCCATGGGCTGAAAGTCAGGTAACTCCGGGGCTTCGCTCATCTCCTTCTGTACTATCCCCAGTGGAGGATCCTGCCCCTGTGCATTCTGACCGAGTTTGCGCAATCGGGCCTTCTTTTCACGTACAAGCCCCAAGAACTCATCGGGGACGTCTTTCAAATATCGTTGCGGGTAGATTTGATATAGAGAAAGAAGGTCGGAGATACTTCTTGCCTTTCCTCTTTGAATCCATTCCCACGCACTTCGCTCACTTTTTGCTTTTCCTTCCGGGTCATGCTTGGCATAAGTGGCGACAGCCTTCAAAGCAATATATCCCATTCTGTAAATGTCCATACTTGCAAACGATGCGACAACCTGCTGTTTGTTTTCCAGTGCGTCCACCAAAGATAAGGCAACCGTCTCCTCCCTTAAACGATCGGCACAGGTCTCAGCTTTGCGGAGAAGCTCCACAGATCGACTCGTCCAGTCAGTTTGCTTCGCTAAAATGACGATAGTCGCGGCATGCACCAGTGACGCAGCCTGATTCCGTAACTCACCGATTTCCTGGTATCCCTGGGCAGCCTCCTCAGCACAAGACAAAGCCCTTTGAAGATGGGGCGATGTTCTCGAGTTTATGACGAGAGCCTTAGAAGCGTTCAGTAGGAGTGCGCTTAGAATAGTAACAGCAGTTGATCTTCTATCAGAATATTCAAGGTCGGTCCCGGATTGCTGATATTTCTGGAGAACCTCACGCATACGTTGAACGACGTCAAAGGCGCCATCAACATCTTTTGCAGCGAAGCAAGAAAGCATCTTCTCCTTCTCTGAGAGGTAAGCCCCAGTCAGTTGATCAATCCCTACGGGCTCGTCCGCCTTCAGCGATTCTCTCCTGAAAGATACCAAGCCTTCGCTATTTCCAACCGCTTGGTCTAGCCGAGCGAGGTTATGTTTACCCTTCTCCACCCATTGGCTAAGCCCAGCATCAGCGCTCTTCTGGAGCCACTGAAGGCAGAACTCGCGAGCTCTGAGGGCCTCATCATCGAAATCTTTGCCAGAGAGATGTTCGAGGTTGTAGAGCATGTAGATAAACACACCGTGGGCGGATTGTGCGAGCTCCGCGGCGTTTACAGTTCTCAACTGCTGGTACTCCAAAGCGGACATCGCATACTCAATCTGTTTGGAGCGATTGCCAATATCATAATAGAAGCGACTATAGCAAGAGGCAAACCTATCCAGCATTGCATATGCCCCGGAATTTTTGTGTCTCCTGAAGAACGTCTCGCACCATACACTCTGCTCACCCAGCCCAATTCCAACCCTCACTTCCCTTGACAGACATGTAGCCCGTTGAATCCAGACATAGAGCTCTATTCCTCCTTGAGATGCGATTTCTTCCAGCGCCTGGAAGGCTTGCTCCAGCATGGCCGGACTCTGAAGGGCGCCTGCAAAGCCGAAGTAAGAGTTCAAGGTTTGTATCGCGATGACATAGCACTCAATAGCGCATAGTGCTTTGGTGGCATCTATATATTCCTGTTCGACCATACCACTGAATAGGCTATCGTTCAAGACACCCATCCCTTGGAAAGCAATCGTTGCCATTTGGTTCTTCGCGACCCTGAGTTCTGCCAAACCGCTTTTATAGTCTAACCACTCAAAGATTTCCTGAGCATCCTTTAAGAAGCCTTCGGCGATAGAAAAGGTTTGAAGCCTGATGAGCTGCACCCCTTTGAAAAGGCGGACTCTTGCTCGTAGTAAAGGGCCGGAAAAGAAGTTTTCTTCGATCTCGTCCAAGAAATGCTCGGGCTCAGAGAGTGACAGCGGATAGCAGATGAGACGACACTTCAGTACCATGAAGGCCTCCTCAAGCCTGTTAACACGCATCAGATATCGGATTAGCGATTCAAGCCTCTTTGATGCTGCTACTGGTTCAAGTGGAAGAGGATATGCTGAGTAGCGCTCCACATCAAGATTCGCCGGTCGGACACGTAGTGCTGCATCCTCTTCGTTGTAGACTCCCCGGATGTATGTATGAAGGCCAAGGTGGCATTCAAGCTCCAGGAGGACCTGCAGGTGGTATTAGTTGAGATAACTGCATCTGCGGGTGGCTAGTAACCATGTTCTCATTATATGTTTCGATGTCCGTCGGTGATAGCCATCTTTGCCAGACTGAGAGGGCAATTGAGGCATAAGGAGTAAACTTGCACCTCATTATCATGTCAAGTCGGGCATGAATGGCTCTTAGCAGGTCTACAATGAGTTCTCGCTCGGGTGTAGAGAAACAACCTGGATCTTTGGCAAGCAACTCTCCGATATCCTTATCAACTCGTCGATAAGAGCCCTGAGCCTCGCAGATCCCGAATCTGGCAACCACAAATTCAGGTCTATTTCGATACTGCAAGGGAAGGTCATCCAAGATCTCATGTGCAGCTTTGTACGCTCCCGACTGCAAAGCGCCGCGGACTTCAGAGAGCCCCTCCGCAAGCTTTGACTCCAAGGGTTCCATTGAATGGGTAAGAAGCTCAACTTTAAGAGTGTTGGATAGGGTTGTGCTAGGCTGCTAGCCCCAAGAGAGGAATATAGATAATGCTTGTCTTCAGCGTCCTAACGTTTTGCTAGCTTTGTACCCCCTCAGCTAGGGATGCCTCGTCGTTGTGTTCTTGGTCACGGGCGCGACTGCCGGGAACTTTCATTGGAGGAGTGTGCTGACTAAGCTCCGGGGATGGTGTGGCCCACAAGCGACTCAATATCCAATTGGTTCACAATTACTCCAGCCAACTTCACCAGCATACAGGGTTACAACGCTATTAGTATCTTACACACATTATACTGGCAATACCCCGTTGGTGGTTTTGAGGCTGGGAAGTCAACGCCAGTTAAATATGTTGGAAGTAGTTTGGAGCGGACAACTTCTTGAATTGGGAGCGGGCTTCGCCCGCTCTAAACACATGATGGTATGACCTATAATGAGCAATAGAGATGCCTAGAGTAGTAGCTAGGGCAAGACCCGGTGATGAAGTGGCGAAACTACCTCATCGCCACCACCATGCCAAGGAACATTTCCAACAAAACAGCCACACGAGCAAGTAGCCGAAGGGTCCGCACCTAACGGGAATCCCTTACCGTGGTATCACGTCTTTGTTGAACCCGCCGGGGGCCCCGAGGGAATCTATAATCCATAAAGGTTAGAAACTATATTATCCTCAATGCCAAGTCAAGGTAATTAGATGAATTGTGCTTTTAACCTCTACTGATATTTTAGATGCGATATGAAAAGATAATCAACATTTGCTCGGTATCCCAATGAGATATTCATGCTAAGGGATTCATACACCAGTACTGATTCTATTCCACCGGGGTTCTTGAGAAGGGTCCAGCTCATCGGCTAGTACCTAATACCACCGCAGGGGGCTTGGTGCTCCTAAGCATCACTGGTATTCTAGAAATTTTATGATGACTCGCCAGCGTCGCCGCATCCCCAATTCCCATCCCCCCCATGGAAGCGCTAGTGATCAGGCTTCCCGGATCTGCGTAGTCGAATGGTAAGAGGCCCCGCCAGCCGCGTGTTCTGATTGCTTCGACGGTCACCAAGATGATGATAAGGATGTTTACCGTCAGGACCGCATAGATATAGACGCTAGAGCCGAACTGAACCGCGTTAGTTTTGACGCTGACCGAGGTGCCAGTGGAGAAGTTTCCGACCATCAGCTGAGCACTAGCGTATCCTACGAGAATATCATCGATGAGGGCAGTGACGGAATTGGTCAGTCCAGCAAGCGTCGCTTCTGCTTCCGATGGCCGATTCTTCGAATTGGCCATGGAGGTCTTATAGTTGGCGATACTTGCGTTAAGCGTGTCGCCCACGACGGATCTATAGAAGCTCGTCTGATCATTTGAGATTATTTCCAACTGCCGCATCGTAACGTAGGTCAGATTCCGGCTTGGGTCAATGTCGGCGCCTCCAGGAACTTTTGCCACCGTAATATTTCTTCCTAAGACCCCAACAGAGACGCTGAAGAGCGCGGGAACGAAGTCAACCGAGCACTGAGTTGTATTAAGGGTAGCATAGCTGTCTCCGGTGGCTATCCCCATAAAACGCCCAGGATTAGACTGGGCCCGAGACACCCCAATTGCAACGATAGCCGAACTCCCATGGCCAAGGTAGACAGAATATTCCGGGGCACCATCGCTATTTGGGAGGGTTCCAGCTGCTGCGTAGAGGAAATTATCACCAGTGGGGGTAATCGTAAATTCGGCACTAGAATTGTAGCTGCAAGCGACTAAAGCATCGTACCCATTTTCTTGATAAGTGTAAGATGCGGTGAAGGGGTTCTTAAGGAGAGAATCGTCAACAAGTCCGACGGACGCACCAACGCCATACGATCTCCCATGGTAGGTGAGCCTCGTATTGTCCAACTTGGAATGTTGACGTGGGTTTCCATCCAAGGCCGTCGCTGAGGCAGCAGATGACAGGAGAGAGCCTAGTAACTCCACGCCTACAGAGTAGGTAAACAAGCCTTTGGTGTTGCGCAACGTTTGGGTAGAGCCGCTGACCTCGGCGGGATATTCCCTGATGAGTCCCATATTCGAATAATCGGGAATGTTAATGATATCATGCCGAAGCCCCACAGCGGCAACAGGAGTTATGGCGCCAGCCCACAAGGCAGGCGGTAAAGAGACAAGGATGACAAAAGCGAGCAAAGGAATCGCCAATCGAGAGGGGAGTCTCCAGCTCATCTGAGGTGTGCAAAGAGCAGTCCACAAACGCACAATATCGAGAGACACCGGGGACCGCGCAAAATAAAGCCGGGTGGCGAAATTAATAAGCCGACAGAGCACCGTGACCTGCGCAAGGCCGAGGAGATTCGATATGATTTGCACGACGATTTGCACCGACGCACGATTTCCGGCGATGATCGAGTAAAGGCGTCCGGATACGGTCCAGTGCTGCGCATTGCTAGCGACAAGGATCGAGCTCATAACCGTCGTGGAGATCAGGAGAAGGAACTCGCTGTATTTGTCCCAGAGGCCTACAGGACGGTCGACTGGATTTTCAACCATGGCGTCCCTTGACGCATGAATGCTTTTGTCACAACCTTCAGCACCAGTAAGGGTGCTCTGAGGGCGAGCCGTGCCATACGGCTCAGTATTCGTGTCTGCACGAGCCCCGTTCATATTTCGAAGAACCCGGGATCGACCATCCCTCGAGTTCGAGCTCTTTTAGCGATCCCGCGAGAGAGATAATGACACTCCAGTGTTGTAGGCTTCTCTAGAACTCTGAGCCGAGGGCTGGATGCTTGGTTTGACATGGACGAAAAGAAAAGAAAAAGAGGGTCGGTGAGTTATAAACTCCGTTAGGCATGGTGGGGTGGGGGCTTAGTCTGTATACCGGCCAATATGAGAAGACCAACTTGTTAGCACAGCCACAACGTTGGTAGGGCCCATACCTCGGGACTTTTTTAGTCCGCGGGAATAAACCACATATGCGATGCGGCTAGCTGAAACATCCCAGCCTAAGCAAGGGTAGCTATTTGCAGGAGATGTGCATATATATCGCACTTGTGGTACAAACGACCCAGGGATGTCTCGTGTCAGTCAGCGCGGACGTTGCGAGGGTATTACGCGGCCCATGCTTTCTTTCGGATGCGTGCTGCAGTTTTAGTGCAGCTGAAAGCCGTTCAAGAATGTCAGCCTCGCAGCCTATGCGCAGGATGAGGCGTTGTGGGGTGCTTGCCCTTACAGCCCCCAAGATGGTGCCTGGGCGATTCCTAAAACCCTGGCTCTTGGTGGCCGCCAAGACTAAGGGAAGACCAAACAAAATTTGCCCATTAGCGATAGACGAAGCCGTGTCAGCCTTGCGACCTGCATGCAGCATAGGCCATTGTGGGGCGCTGCTTTTGCGGCCTCCAAGGCAGTGCCTAGAGCGGCAGTAAGCCTAAACAGGGAGCGTCGCCCAAAACCCCAGCTCTGTGACTGCATACTTCTGAACACGCTCAAGACTAAGAGAATGGCTAAACAAATTTTGGCAATTGGCGGCAGCTACTATGGTACGAGGTATCTCAAGGGTGTAAAACGTATAACCAATTTTATCGCGGACGATGCCGTCAAAACCGTCAGCCCTATAGCCTACACTGCAGTTTCGGCGCATTCTACAACGGTAAGCACGCGGCGTATTTTCTGTACTACCGCTTTAGGAAGGTCTCGTTGCACTGCAATTTTAGTGCGGACGAAGCCGTCCGAATGCCTCCTCCCCTCACTGCACTGCGCTTTTAGCGTACGATATTGCTAACACCATGGTGCCGGCTTGCTAACGGACTAGTGTTTACTTCCAGGGGATTCTTTGTACTCGAGGCGAAGGAGACAGGTCGTGTGCTTCATTTTTCACGTTACTCGCCAGCTATGTCCATATCCAGATGACATGGAGGAAAAACTGCTTTCAGGATAATGGGAAAGGGGATCAAAACACTCGCTGCCAGGACGAAAAGAGAAAAACGACAACGGCGAAACAGTTACCTATAACAAGATATAGAAATGGAAAAAATTTCATGCAAGAACCGATACCTTTGGGAGAGAAAGACCCTGGGATCACCTCTGTGGCGGAACCCACCCCGGATGACACCTCTCGACATGCCTCCTAAAATTATCCCTCCTATCCCACCCCTTCCTACCCCTCGGACACCCTTCCACGGGACAATAGAACGCCTCCCCCTCATCCAGCCCGCCTTCACCTCTAGAGTGTATCCTCGCGTGCCTATCCTTGTCCCTTTTCGTCGCGAAGCCTCTGGGGCAGGCGGGGCAGGGGTAGGGGCGGGTGTGGAGTTTGAGGTGCTTATTTAGTATGTAGGGGTGCGTGAAGGATTTTTGGCAGTGGGGGCAGGCGAGGGGGTGTGTGGGGGGGGTTGAGGTGGGTGGGGATGGGGAGGTGGTGGAGGTTGAAGACGCGAATGGAAAGGTTGATGAGGTGGGTGGGGATGACGAGGCGGTAGGGAGTGTGCGGTAGTTAGGAGGAGTCCGTGGCTGTTGGGAGTGTTGTATTGGTGTGATGTTTTCGAAATAAGGCGGTACATCTGTGCAGGGAGTTCCCCTTACGGATAGTAGCCAGTCGGGCTCAGTGGTCGGGACATCAGTTGTTTCCACCCCTAGATACGATATCGACCCTTGTTGTTGCAACGCCATGTCTGGGAGTAGTGCGAGGAAGAAAGGGGTTGTTGTAGTTGTTAATAGTGATGATGGCGCCTTGGACATGTATACTGAACCCTGGTAAGTAGTGTTATTCGCGGGAAATGGAGAGTCAAAGGGGTTTGAGTGGGCCGGCAGCGGCGGCGGGCGGCCGGCTTGAGGTGGTATCATGGCGTTTGCAATAGGCAACTCGAAGGGGTCCTCGTGTGGTTCCGGTAGTAAGTCCCCGCCCATGATATCTCCCCCGATGGACAACTCGAAGCGATCCTGACCCGAAATTGGTGTTAGGTGGCTGCTTCGAGCCACCCTAGAAACGGCGATTTCGGTGGTGGTGTAACTGAAGGGCCTGTCTTCGGTATCTAGGACTTGGGGCGGTGGATTGATATCTGGTGTCATTGCGTAGGGCGAGCTGATAAGGTATTGGTTGTTGAGGGAAAGCTCTTGCATGTTGATATATGGAAATGGCGGGTCGGGGTTGTTGTGATACATAGGTTTCTCGTGGGCGTCGGTGTCGTTGCTGCTGTTCGGAATATAGCTTGTAGTTAGTTTGAGTGGCATGTAAAGGAGACAGGTCTTTTTTTTTTTGTTTATAGGCGTTGGCGATTGTCCACGCAACCTCGAAGAATGAAAGGTAGCTGAATAAAGGTAGAAATAAGTTCCACGAACAAAGGAAAGAGTGGTTAAAGTGGCGTGTGGTCTTCGGTCGTGGCCTAAATTTGTAGAATCCATGGTTTTCGCTGTTCAGTGGGCTAGGCCACGCCGGTCATCGATATTCGTGTTTAATATTCTTAGGGGGGGTACTGATGGTGATCGTCCATATCGCTACATCCAGGACACATAAGGCAGTCCCACACTCGGTCTTCGAGACCATGTCTGGCGCCTGGGTCACCGAAGCCATTGCGACCTGCGTCGTTGTTGTTGTCCTGGCGTAAGTGACTGTGCTTGGAGTTCTGGGGTGGGGTGCTGTCTAATTTGTACAGATCCACCCTTGGAATAGTTTCTAGGAATGTTTCTAGGAACGTCCCCAATTTAGGACGAGCGGCTACCACTGGAGAGAATCCCCACAATACTTTAGACAATGTGTTAGCCTTATCACTGAGGGATGACTAAGGCACCTGCCACTCACTGATGATTGGGCGAACCCCGGTGTTGGCGGAGAAAAGATCGTCGGGATCCATATCGCTACGTCCAGGACACATCGGGAAGCTCCACATTCGGTCTTCGAGACCATGTCTGGCGCCCGGGTCACGAAAGCCATTCCGACCTGCATCGTTGTTGTTGTCCTGGCGTAAGTGACTGTGTTTGGAGTGTTGGGGTGGGGTGCTGTCTAAGTTGTGCGGCTCCAACCCTGTAACAAATATCAGGAGAGGACTGGTTGACGAGTACACTTCTCGACAATGCGTTAGCCTTATCATTGAGGGATGAATAAGATATCTGCCACCCACCGAAGTCCTGCCTGTTATCGTCGAGGGAAAGATCGTAGGGATCCATGGATTCCTCCATCACAAGACAGCTGCTGTGATGGAGGAATATAGTAAGATAGAATGCCGGATGGGTTGATGGTCCCAAGAGCGAATTAACCAGACTATATCCTCGGAGGAACCGGGGGATTTTCTTGTCTCCGATCAAGGGAGGAAAAGAAGACGAGGCTACGCGGACGCTTTGGTGTTTATATGTCCCTCAAACCTTCAGCCTCGTGAGGCCATCCGTCCCGCCGCTTATACACAGCATACCCCTGCATTGTTGGCCTCATCATCATATATCTTCTTTTTTTTTCCCTCTCGCTGTTTTCATCACTCATACCCAGTAAACCTGCATGGTGGGCCTCACGAGCATCTACTTCATTTCACGATTATTTATGCTAATCCAATGAACTTGGGGAGAAATGAGAATATATTAGAGTCGGACGCGCGTCTCAAGGGGGGAATACAAGAACACCGAGGTGTGTTTCGCAACAGGCAACAAAGATAATGCCGAACCAAACCGGGAAAAGGCCTGGAATTACATAGGAACACTCCAGTAGACTTGTTGTCGTCCTATCGAATCCATCCCAGGCCTTTGGAGTGTATGCAATCGCTAGTATTAGAAAAATAAAAACAAAAACAAAAATGCCCAAGGCATGCGATTCGCACGGAAACTTATCGTAAACCAGTAGAGAAATAAACCAGCTAATCGCTGCCATTCGCAAGATTACCAGACCCCATTCACCCCCACGGAATAGGCGGCCAAAATGGAAGCAGCCGTCTTCCTTCCACCATCTCGCCCCGCACTCCTCCCATGTCAGAGGAAAAAATATTAAAAAACAAGGACCGTATAAAACCGTGCTAAACGTGTTGTCACCAGGGCGCATAGCACAACTACCCCCTCTGCTCGCCCATTTCTACGGCTTAGTCTTCTGTTGGTCACATCCATAGTTGCACCTGAGCCTCGTCAAGCCAGGCGAGCCCGGCGGGGTGGTTGAACAAGCAAGCGCGGCTGGGTGGCTCCAGCCTGAAGCGTCCGTGGGCGTCCCAATTACCATTGCAGTCACAGCTTCTCTTAGCCTGTGTTCGAGACTAAGCTCTTAGGCGAGCTTTGGGGCATTAATGTAGTTTGCATCTGAGGGCAATTGTTGGGGGTAGTTATTTTCTGTATGGCTGAGAGATGTTCCATTACACATTCATATAGGCTACAGTACATTTTTACTTTTGTCTGCTCGGTGAAAATGGACGCTCGTGGCATTGTGTTTGCATGGGGACGGTCCCAATTAAAGCCCTGTGGAAAGACCGGGGTCCTAATGATGCGCCTTCGCGACCTTATCCGCTACTTTTCCTCCCAGTCTCCATCATACCAAGAGGTTTACACTACGCTGGCGCCTGCGCCGGATGGTATAGCTTCATGGCTACTATCGTTATTGCCCGGCCAAAGCTAATGCAGGCTTGGCACAAAACCCTAGCGAGTAGTTGTGAAGCTGGAGGCATATTGAGGCATGTGCAACACTACAGCCAAGATGTCTGGAGCCACCGGAAGGAAAGAGATGACATGCAACGGCCTTGTGTTAGGCTATGAGCATGGCTGGGTCGTAGGCGGTGGCTTGGGCATTATACAATAATATTATAGTAAGTACCTCGGTACAAGTAATAAACTTCTAGGTGTGTCAACTCCAAAGGATAACCCTCAGCCAGAACGACAACAACGCACAAATGTCTATAGCTACTGCCCTCCAGGCTGGTTTCTCTGTTGGTCTAGTTGCCGCTGCAACCGTCTCTCTTCTTCCTGAAGTTGTCGTTCCTCCTCCTGCAGCTCCTGCACCTTTGTTAGCGTAGTCCTCCGCTGCTTCACCAGCTCTTGCTGCTCCCGGTTATAGCGCAAGGCGTCTTCTAGTTGCACCAGTGGTATGGGGGTAGCGGTGCTTGCGTCGGACGTGGTTCTGGTGTGACCGTAATGAGGCCCCGCGAGCTCAACAATCTCGGTTTGAGGGGGTTCGACTCGCTGGATACCCGGCTCGGGTGAGGTTGTGTCCCGCGCTGGGTCCTTTGTTGTCTTCCGCCGCCAAAATAATGCCGCTAGCCCTAGGAAAATGAAGGATACCGGGATGGCAATTCCAATTCCGATGCCGGCCCTGGCGTTCGCGGAGAGCCCGTGGTGCTGTGCGGATGCCTGAGTGGGTGTCCGGGTGGCACTGGCTGAAGTGGTGGTTGTGGTGTTCGATCCTGTTGGCGTGACTGCGGTCGTTAGGGTGACCGCTCGATACGGTATCAACGGGTTGGTTTCGAGGGAAGGAAGGTCGCTCGCTTGCCACCGAACTTGCACTGCCCATGCGGACATATTTGCGCTATCGGTACAGTAACTCTGGTAGGTAGGGACACATTGGAAAGAGCTATGGAAAATGTCAGCCTTGTACCAAACAAGATGGATGACGGGTGGTGTGGGCTCACCTGGGACAGCATACGGTCGCCGTCTCCGAAGGCTCTAGAGCAGGGCCGTAGTTATCGGTCGTACTTGTTGGCCTTTCGCATGCGGGAGTGTAGTCAAGGGGGCATATGGCTGGAGAGTAGTAGCCAGCCTCTAAGCCATCCCAGTAAACTGACCACATTGTTGGCATACACTCGATGTGCGTATACCGAGTACTGATGGTCGAACAACTCGCTGGAGGAGTAAACACTGTTACCAGCGAGGCCGCCGGGGGTGTTCCTTCGTGCAACCTATATGTCGATGTTGAGGACATGTTGAAGTAGTGTGACGTGTGATGTGTGATGGTGATGTTGGGAGAGTAAAAGTGAGTCTGGATAGGATATAGGAGTATACTGGGCCGTCTTGGTGGGCCACCGCCTTTTTTTTGTTAGGGGCACCATCGGCCGCCGCCAGTTGCGGACCGGGCCGAAGGTTGTCTAGACCGCCTCCTGAACTCACCAATGCAAGCGTTATTGAGGCTTCGATGGAATTGGCGAACGAAACGCTTTCACTTCGGTAAATTCCAGCAGGTAAGCCAGAAAAGAGGCTCCACCCGGCTTAACCTTCCCCGGGCTGATCTTTTAAGCCCGTCCAGCTTTTCATCAGCCTTGCCCAATAGCGCCACCTCACCTTGGAGGTTTTTGGATGAGTTTGGCAACGGGTAACTAAACCACAATGCACCGGTCTCACCACGCCACAAGGTGGGTGAGATACGCATAGTGTACGACTTAACTTTCTGCTTTTCTCCACAACGGTGAGGAGTGGTAACTATCATGGTACCGAGCGGAGGTAATGTTAGCTTGGTGGAATGCAACTCGTGCCGCTTTGCTCGCTGGCTCTTTCCGGAGTGGCGCGACGCTGACAACTTCAAGGCGCTAGCGCGTGCCGCTCCTCTGGCATCTAAACCAGCGATCCTCTCGCTACCACGGGAGGATTCTCATGCACGTCTAAGGCATGATTTTCTATTTGTTACCCCTAGCGACTAGGAGAGAAAGGAAACGGCGTAATTGGCATCTACAGGGGCAATGGGGCGGCGGCTCGTGCCTATCGAATCCATAGACGATTCAAGAGCTTGGAATATATGTGGGGCATTGTACCACGCAGCCTACCGGGTTACCGCACAAGCCACAAGTTACACCCTCCTTGCTAGCCTACCCGCTTGTTCGCCGCCAGCCACAACACATAGTTCCACAGGCTACTAGCTTTGACACTCCCGGCTATCAAGCTCTTATTCTTCGTGCTAAAGAGCAGTATTATACTTATTGTCAAGATAAACTTTGGCGTAGGCGTAGGCAGTCATTTCGTTTTATACGAGTTCGATGGGTCCGATCAGAGCCTCATATGCAAGTTGACGTAATAGCCGCCGCTGCGGTCGGATATCTCCACCTTATCTTCCATTCCCCTGTTTCTTCTCGTGGGCTCTCGCATTCCACTCTTCTTCCTTCAAAGGGCTCTAAACCTCCTGCTCCTTGTGAGATATTAAGCGCTTGATTTCGTTTTGAGCAAGTTGAGCCCACCGAACCTTACCGAGAAACCTCTGCAACAAAACAGAACCCACCAATTCGGTTGAACACCTGTATCCAAATTCATCCTCCCGAAGACTCACGTCTTGATACGCTTCTATTCCATATTCAAAGCCCCTATACGATGCCGAAGAGAAAATTCGAGCTCGAGGATAATCAAGAAGCTATATCCGGCTCAGAGAAAGTGAGGAAGATAGATTGTGATGATACTCGGACACTAGTGGCCAACCCCCCCGGGCGGAGGTTAGCTAGTGATGACTACACAGTTGGCTGGATCTGCGCTATAATTACGGAGTATGTTGCTGCGCAAGCTTTTCTGGATGAAAAGCACGAGAGACTAGATATATCTCCTAATGACAACAACGATTACACATTGGGCAAAATTGGGAAACACAACACCGTTATCGCTGTCTTACCCGACGGGGAGTACGGAACATCCTCTGCAGCAGGCGTCGCAAGAGACATGCTGCACAGCTTTCCCAACGTCAGGATCGGTCTGATGGTCGGCATCGGCGGCGGTGCGCCAAGTCGAAAGCATGATATCCGTCTTGGCGACATCGTTGTCAGCGCTCCTCGCGATAGGGAGGGCGGTGTGTTCCAGTACGACTTTGGTAAAACGATACAAAATCGGAGTTTCCAATATACACGGTTCTTGAACCAGCCGCCAACCGTCCTGCGAGCGGCTGTTAATGGACTCAAGGCCCAGTATGAGAGCGAAGGCCATCAGCTTGAGACCGCAATCAACGCCGTTCTCAACAAGAAACCGAGACTGCAGAAGAAGTACAAGCGGCCGGACTCAAGTAGCGACAGGCTGTATCAAAGTGGAGTCACCCATCCTCCAAACGACCAGGTCGACTGTGCGACAGCCTGTGGCGATGATCTACCAAAGCTGATATTACGACCCGAACGGACTAAAGAGGAGGATAATCCGGCAATCCATAATGGCCTAATTGCTTCAGCGAATCAGCTGATGAAGGACGCTTCAGTTCGGGACAAGCTCGCAGCAGAAAAGGATGTTCTGTGTTTTGAGATGGAAGCAGCAGGCCTAATGAATCACTTTCCCTGTCTAGTCATTCGTGGTATATGCGACTACTCGGATACCCATAAGAACAAGGAGTGGCAAGGGTATGCAGCAATGGCGGCGGCTGCATACGCGAAAGATCTTCTCTGTCGAATTCCTCTAAACAAGGTTGAGGCTGAGAATAAGATCAGCGATCTTCTCTCTGATGGTTAGTCATTCTCGAGCCTCTGTGTCAAGGTAGTAATGAGTGTCTAATAATAGATGCAGTTCTTGACACTGTATCCAGAACCAGAGCAAATGTTGAAACAATGAGGTCCAAGTTGGATAGAAATGAAGACCTTGAGATGCTTAACTGGCTAATGCCAATCGACTACGGCCCTCAGCAGAGTGACTATATCAGGAAACGACAGCCGGAAACAGGGCAATGGCTCCTAGACTCGCAAGAGTTCCAGACGTGGCTTCAGACCAGCAAGCAAACGCTGTACTGTCCCGGTATTCCGGGAGCGGGGAAGACTATCCTCACATCTATTGTCGTCGATAACCTTATTAGACGGTCTTTGAACAACCCGAGCATTGGGATTGCATACCTCTACTGCAACTTCCGGAAGCAAGAGGAACAGAAGGCTGAAGATTTACTCGCAAGTCTGCTAAAGCAGCTAAGCCAGGGACAGTCTTCCCTACCAGACAGTGTAAGAGCTCTCTATGGCCGGCATAGACAGAAAGGGACACGACCATTATTTGATGAAACTGCAAGAGCTCTCCAGTCTGTGGCCACCATATATTCAAGAGTCTTCATTGCCATAGACGCCCTTGATGAATGCCAAGTATCTGGTGATTGCCGATCGAGATTCCTATCAGAAATTTTCAACCTCCAGGTCAAGTGTGAAGCAAACATCTTTGCAACTTCAAGGTTCGTCCCAGAGATCACCGAGAAGTTTAATGGGAGCATGCTATTAGAGATTTACGCTAGCAATGAAGATGTTCGGAAATATCTTAAAGGCCATATGTCACAGTTGCCATCATTCGTCTCACGTAATGTTGACCTGCAAGAGGAAATTATGACTGAAATTGCACAAGCTGTCGATGGAATGTATGTGCCCTCTGAAACCTTCAGAACTTATTATGCAAATTGACAATTGACCAGGTTTCTACTCGCACAACTCCATTTGGATTCACTGATCGGAACGAGATCGCCGAAGGCCATCAAAATGGCGCTGGGGTGTCTCAGGAAAGAATCTATATTATTGAGTAATGACAAGGCGAAAGTACTGGATTCTGCATATGAGCAAGCCATGAAGAGGATTGAAGGCCAGATGGGAGACCAACCCGTGCTTGCTAAGCAGGTTCTAGCATGGATCACCTGTGCTAAGAGGGCCTTAACTACATCTGAGCTTCAACACGCCCTTGGCGTAGAAATTGGTACATCTAGATTTGACGAAGAAAATCTGCCAGAACTTGAAGATATAGTTTCTGCGTGCGCAGGCTTGGTCACTGTTGACGAAGAGAGCGACATTATCCGCCTGGTCCACTATACGACACAGAAATACTTTGAGTGGACATGGACTTCTTGGTTTCCGGGTGCCCAGATAGACATCACAAATGTCTGCGTTACCTATCTGTCATTCGACACCTTTGAGACGGGCTTCTGTCAATCCGATGGAGAGTTCGAGGCACGATTACAGACCAACGTCCTTTACGACTATGCAGCGCGAAACTGGGGCTATCATGCTCACACAGCATTGATTAAGGAAGACTTGATTCTCAACCTTTTAGAGAGTCGAGCCAAGGTCTCCGCAGCTAGTCAGGCAATGATAGCTTCCAGGAGCTACTCCGGCCACAGTCAAAGAGCGCCAAGGCAAATGACAGGAGTACACGTTGCAGCATACTTTGGACTAGTGGGGACGATAGTGAGTCTATTGAAGAACGGGTACAATCCAGAACTCCAGGATTCTTACAGACGGACGCCGCTATCATGGGCGGCAGGGAACGGGCACGAGGCGGCGGTCAAGCTGCTGCTGGCGACAGAGAAAGTCGACCTGGACTCCAAGGACTCCTTCGGACAGACACCACTATCGCGTGCGGCAGAGAGCGGGCACGAGGCGGTGGTCAAGCTGCTGCTGGCGACAGAGAAAGTCGACCTGGACTCCAAGGACTCCTTCGGACAGACACCACTATCGCGTGCGGCAGAGAGCGGGCACGAGGCGGTGGT